>VDFB02089842.1:0-61890 GCA_007258455.2 Sequoia sempervirens
AGGAGATTCACATGACAATCATGTTTTGAAGAAGCAATATTCAAGAAGGTGGAACTTTTTTTTTTTTTTGAGGTTGGTGCCTCATATTGAAGGAGATTGGTGTCTCTTATTGAATTTGTGCTCAAGTGTTGGAGATTGGTGTCTCTAGTAGGTTGGTGCCTATAAAGTTTGGAAGAGAATTTTATATAAACACTATTTTTCTGTGGTTTTCTCCCGAATGGGTTTCCATGTAAATCTTGTGTTCTTCTTGTGTTCTTATTTGTTGATGTTGTCTATTTGAAGTTATTGTGGTTGTTAATTTGAAAAAATAAAAGATAAATTTATACCAATTCACCTCCCCTCTCAATATAAGCATGTGCTCATAAAAAAAAATCATCCTCAGAGTGAGAAAAGAATCATTGACAAAGTGGCTTTTGGCCAGCTGACTGAGAATTGGGAAAAGAAATCCCTTTGATCAGGGATTGAGAAACCATATGGACTAAAAGATAGCCAAAACCTTCAGCAGTGAGCACATAGAGGGATGGAGCGAGAAGATAGCCTTAATGAATAGAATGGAAGAGCCCAAAAGATTGACATTTTAGAATGCAGTAGTTTGTGTGAATATACCCCACATTGTAACAGAAAGTACAAATTGCATATTGGAAAATAAAAATTGGAAAGAAATGGCAATGCACATGACACTGAAATTAACTCTTTTATAATTCTTTGTTAATAAAGAAGCAGGGAGAAACAGAGTACATAATCTGCAGCTCTCAAAGCACACTATACTCTTAAATCACATATCTTAATACTTAGTCCTATTGAAAATATGAATCAAAATTTGCTTCCTCTGCCACAAAGATAACAATGACTGCAAAAGTGGCTACACTCACGTTGACGAAAGGAAGATGGAAATGGGACTAGTTAACACTTGATTCTATAGGACTGGATTTATTTTATTATTTTCATAGTGTTTTAGTGGTGTTGAGGATCTGGACCTCCAGGAATTTGCCTTTTACAGTGAAATTTTGGCTTCAGCTTTCTCTGCCTCAAGGATCCGGATCGCCCATTTTCTTGACTGGCAGTTTCCCCTTGTATTTGCTGATGAGTCAGCTGATTTCAAATTTACAGAGCATACTTTAATTAGTCTTGTTTGCAATGTGGGCAAAATAAAAACAAATGGAAATATAACTGATTTTCAAGCAAACCTTTGACAAAGTCTGCTCACTGGTGGCGTTTACAACAGCAGCTTCATCAATGCCATCGTGGTGCTCTACCTTCAGGTATTCCATGCTTAATCTGCTCCCTGCATTTAAAAATAGGAGAAGATAAAAAGAGTTTCTACATTTGTTGAGTAATAGGGATCAGCAATTAAATTGTTTGCTTTCAAAATTATTATTTTTGCATATGCAAATTCATATCTAGAGCTAATCGACCATGCAAGCGTTTTAGATCTTGCATTTTAGATGATATCAAAAGAAAGTGAAATAGTTTTTCAAAGAATCAAAACAATGGTGAATTTCATTATATTTTTGTTTTAGTTTTTTTGGGTGGGTAACCATTAAATTTTGTTTCAGTTTAGTTTTTTTTTGGTTGTTGGGGTGATCTCAAGTTTAGTTCACTGTACTAAACTCAAGTGCATTGTTTAACATAGGTCAATTTAGGTGTTTGATCAAGTCAAATTTCACAGAAGAATCTTTTTCACACGATGGTAGTTGTAAATATTTGTTTGCATAAAAAATTGTTATACACTACTTGATTAAATATTCACTTGGTGTTCAAAATTTCGTTAAGAAAAAGAATTTAAAACATATAACAACCCTTTTTCTTTCCACTTCAAATTTAAACTACCTTCATATAATTCTCAATTCTTCACAATTAAATTCCCTACATTAAGCTCATCTCCCCTAACTCAAACAACTCACAACTTAATTCAATTTTTTTTCTTTTTTTCTTTTATGCCGCAGGGGTGTCCCTGTGACTCAGCCCAGCGGCCCAGCAGCCCATACCTTAAGTACTTGAGGCGAGCTGAGGCGAAACTAGTCCCCTGCAGGTGGACACATCACTTTTCAAACAAAATATATATATTCTAAATATTTGAAATGAAGAAGCAAAGGAGGAGTTGTTCTTACTTTTTCTTGCTGACCTGCCGCAGGCACGAGAGAATGCTGGCTGAAATAATGAGATACTAATAAGCAAAATCATTGTCATAACTATAAAGCTTCTATATAAGGCCATTGATACTCGCTCTACTTTATCTCTGACTGCAATTAGAAATGTCTTCAAACTCTGTACAATCTGTCAATCTGATTATCTGTTGGGGATGTCTTCTAAAGAAGTTAGACGACTTATATAGCTGTAATTTTGTGGACATATCAAATCTTAGTTGAAAAAATTATCAACTTCCACAACAGACATTTTGCCAAGGGAATACTAATTTAAAAACCAAGGAAATGCTTTGATGACGTGGAAAGCCTTAACCGCCACAAACCGTTGTTATCGTTTGATAGTCCAATAGATAAGGCTCTACTAAAAGTCTTCCAATAAGTCGCTATATATTTAACATTATTCTTGGACAAGAATATTAAAATAACACAGCGCATGCTTTTGAATTCAGATTATGCGCAGTATTTATTGAATTTAAGCAATTAGCAAACCTGGTACTTTAAGCTGTCATCAACTCATTTTTTTGGAGGCTTACTGATAACAACTTAACAAACAAAAACCACTTTTGATTGTCGGCAACCACTTTTGGCTTCAATTGTTTTACTACACAAAAACCGCCTTGCAAGTAATAACTGCCGCCAGTTTTTGTTCTCATTAGTTTTGGTGCGTAATTGTAATTTAGTGTAAGAAAAAACAAGCTGCTTACCATTAGGAGTACATGCAGAGTCTTCCCCACATCATTTGTTCATGGTGGCCTTCTGTGCTGTCACTTTTCTCATTTCTATCGCACTCTGGATATTACTGAGGTGTGTTTCAATAAATCCATTTTCTTTCTTCTCTTTCTTATTTTAAGCCATACACCGTCTTTGTAACAGCACCCACGACACCTTTGAATTTAGTTTTTAATAGTATTGCATATCATTTATAAATAATATATTTCCATGCTTGCACACACATTTGTATATATACGAGTTGGCAGACCAGACTAGCTTTTGTTGGTGGAGAATATTGGGATATTGGAATATGGGGAAAAACGACTTTTACTGATGTGAGTAAAACAGATTTCCTATTATGACGCTTCGAGATGGAGAAAGTTGGGATATGGAATATGGAAAAACCAGTCACTCAAACAAAACAAAACAATTTTTTTATAATTATGTTGTTAGGAATTGTATTGGTGTGGTGTGCTCATAAAAAATAGTTAGTAGTAGATTCATTTTTTTATTTTTTTATTTCTTTTATTTCTTTTTTTAAGGTATGGTGTGCCCAGCAGACCATATCTTGGGTATCTGGGGCGAGACTAGCCTCCTGCGAGTGGACGTCATAGCCCGCATACAAGCCCATCGGTCAACTGTGAGAGTGGGGGGTTGAACCCGAGACCTATGGGGAGCAAACCCACGGCCCAAGTAAACATTTTTTTATTTATAATTATGTTAGGAATTGTTATGGCGTGGTGTGTTCATAAAATAGTAGTAGATTGTATTAGTGTGAATGTGTTTAGATTTTTTAAAAATAAATTTGATAATTATTTACAAGTGAAATTTATAGTTAATTAGTATATTTATGTTTAGAAAAATGTATGTAAGAGATGTTGAGAGATATCATTCTTTGTGTTTATTTCATTTAAATCATATAGATGCATGAAAAATGATCTCTCTCAATATCTTTTACATAGATTCTAAAGATAGACATGCAAGTAACAATCATAGTTACAACATATAAAATACATAGTGATTTGGTATTCATCAATAATTTATCTTAACATGTTATTTCAAGATAATGTTTATACATTTAAATAATTAAAATGTCACTTATGTGCTCTCAAAGCATAATCTTCTCACACAAATCTACATCTTAATTGTTTGATTATTAAGTCTTTGATGAACCACTCTTACATGTACATGACAACCCCTACACCTGTAAACCACCATTGCAACTTTATATTAATGGGGCGATCACTTATAATATAAACAATGAAACGAGAATAACATAAAAAAAACATAATATTAAATATTAGAGTTGAAACATATATCGGTTACAAATTGATCTTTAAGGTTTACTATTTTATCTTATAACTTAGAAAAACATTTCTACACTCTCTTAATTTCATCCACCTTTTTTTCATAAAAAATATCCACCTCTTATGTTATATATGAATTTATAATTTTTATATATGAATTTAAATAATTAAATTGTCACTTATGTGTCCTCAAAGCATAAGCTTTTGACACAAATCTACATCTGACTCATTTGATTATTAAGTTTTTGATAAGCCACCCTTACATACATGACAACCCCTACACCTATAAATCACCATTGCAACTTTATATTAATGGGGTGACCACTTACAATATAAACAATGAAGCAAGAGTAACATAGAAAATAATAAAATATAAAATATTACAAATGAAACACATTTCTATCACAAATTGATCTTCAAGGTTTAGTATTTTATAAATTTAAAATACATTTTTATATTCTCTTAATGTCATCCACCTTTTCTCATAAAAAATATCCACCGCTTATGTTATATACATGAATTTATATTGAATATACCAATCCAACATATTTTTTGAAAACTCTAACCTCTCATAGCATATATATAAAGTACCATACGTGAAGTGAGCCATTTATATGAGCAATGCAAAAACTATCATGGAAAAAACAGTCCTTATGGCAAAAAATTCAAAAAAATCAGAGTTAGGCAACTTGACGTAAAAATTTGAATAAGTTATCTATATTATTTCGAAAATATGTAAGAATAGAATTTGTGGCAAATTGAATGTAGTTTCTAAACTACTAGGTTTATTTTTTTTAAAATCTATTTGGTGAAAATTTGAAATTTCAATGCAGTAGTACTTAAATTTTAGGGAAAAAATAAGAAGTAGGTGTCTGTCTGACCACCCTAAACACAATAAAATGATAATATTTTTTTATAATATTTTAGACATAAGTAGAGGACTCATGTCGCGATGTGATCCATATTTTTGTAATTTTCTGGCAAATAATTGATTATGAATTTTTTGCCGCTAACTTTTAAAAATAAAAAACCTGCGTTCAAATCCTTCACCTTAACTTATTCAAACGTCATGGTACCCATTTTTTGTATCCTATGGTATGGCTATACCGTGACGCTGCTTTTTGACCAAAATGGATATTATGTTTGAAAACTATGATGTTTTTCAATCAACCTACCAATCAAGACTTTAATTGTAATTCAAAAAGAAAATGAATAATAATTATTAATTAAATTCAAAGTAAAGCATAATTTATATTGGTGGAAAGCTGAGAATCTCCTTTGGAAACCCTTTTCGTTTCATCAATTTTGGGTAAAAAAAAAGTCGTCAGCCACATACCCTACAAAAACCCATCATATCGCTACTTTTTGGCCCATCATGATCCTGCACATACCCTATAATATTATTATTAATTATATACATATGCATTACAATTAAAATTTTTACACACGCACACACACATTACTCTTACATGGGTGTGTGTAGAAAGATGAGGGACCAAAAAATGGTCACAACTACTTTTTGATCCATTCAAGACATAACACGAGCATGTTATAACATATGTGCATTATGGTTCAGTATTGACTGAGCCTAGGCCGTTCACTACCGAGCCATAATGTGAGTATTTTATAACATGCCCATTATGTTTGTCATAAACAATAAAAAATCATAAGCCAAGATTGAACGCCTTATAATGTGCTTGCATTATGTCTGTCATAAGAAGTAAAAAATTACATAGGTTGAGCTCAACCCCTTTATCTCCAGCAACCAAACACAAGCTTGAGGAATAACACAATTGTATTTTTGATTCGATATGAGTCGTTGTGATGCCATCATGACATTTGTGATGTTGAGGAGGTAATTTTTTTAACTTTATAGCTATGTAAATTGAAATGAATATCAATTTTGTGATTGTTTTGATTCAATACTTTATAATTTTTAGGAATTGAAAATATTTCAAATCCTAATTCACTAAATGAAAAAAATCCTCGTGAAGAGTAGGGACAACCAAACTCTCAACAAGCTCCTACGTATATTCCTTGACAATCTCCTAAAACATAACAAAAAATAATAGGTGAAATTGAAAACAACAAAAGAGAACTCCAATCATTGGTTAATAGATTGAAAAATTAAAATGCAACTAATTCACATGGGACAACTCTCACCACCTCATTGGAATATATCATTTCTCATATATATTTTGTGAATGACCAAATAAACATGTGGTCCAATAAAATGGAGGAAGCACACCAATTTTATTCCACAAAATTGTCATACCGACAAGTGAAAGAGAAGAAAAAATTAAAATTTGAATTGTGTGCATTGTTCATTGATCCAAAAACTAATGCACCCATGCATTGAAATTGCAAGAGGTTCCTTATTCATTGGTGTCAACACCAAAGGATAAGGGACAATTTTTAGGAAAGGCGGTTGAATTGTTTTGACCATCCTCTGTGCAACAATAATGAGGCCCCACAATATTTTTTGAGGAAACTCTATTGTGAGGTTTTCCTAATGAGATTATAAATTATTTTGATATGCGAGACTTCCAAGATAGAGGTAAAAACTCAACTCAAAATAGAGAGGGAGCATGTTGTGCTCAAAATTAGACATAAATACCTCTGACTAAGCCAAACATTCAAGGGTATAAGCAAGATCATCATGGAAAAAATAGGCTCTTAAGTGGCGAAAAATTTAGAAAAATCAGAGTTAGGCAACTTGACATAAAAATTTGAATAAGTTATCTATATTATTTCAAAAACATGTAAGAATAGAATTGTAGATAATTGAATATAGTTTCTAAACTACTAGATTTATTTCAAAAAAAAATCTATTTAGTGAAAATTTGAAATTTCAATGCAGTAGTACTTAAATTTCAGGAAAAAATAAGAAGTAGGTGTCTGTCTAACCACCCTAACCACAATAAAATGATATAAATATTTTTTATAAGATTTTATATATAGAGGACTCATGTCCCTGATGTGATGCATATTTTTTTGTAATTTTTCCAAGTAAATAATTAATTATGAATTTTTTATTACAACTTTAAAAATATAAAAACTCGTATGTCTAACCACCCTTGGTCAAAACTTCATGAAATTAATTTTTTTTAGTCCTATAGTATGCGAAGCATAAAATATGACACATGTTTTGGATTCAAAAAATGTGATACCATTTGAAGGCTGTATATGTTTTTCAATAAGCCTATCAATTAGGACTTTAGTCGTAATTCAAATAGAAAATGAATAATAATTATTTATCAATTTCAAAGTAAAGCATAATTTATATTGGTGGAAATTTGAGAATCTCCTTTAAAAACCCTTTTCATTTCATCAATTTTGGATTAAAAAAAAGTTGTTAGCCACATACCCTACACATACCCATCATATCGCCACTTTTTGGCCCATCATGATCTTGCACATACCCTCAACATGCCATGATCTATTCTATAGTAAAGGAAAGTGTTGAGGTGGAGATTTATCATCTCTCTCACATAAAACTTGTTACATCATAGCAAGCTTGTTGTACAAGGCGACGAGGGCGAGGTTCCTAGGTCTCGATAGTCACCTCATCTTTGCCACAGTTGTGGATCTATCTATGATTATAGGCTTGAGGATACACAAGATGCATGGGGCCAAGAGCACAACACATCCATATTGGATGATATGATGCTCACAGATGAGTTGTTGGACATGACATTTGACATTGATGGATAAGTAATTTTCAATAATGTGATGCAATTCAAGTTATATTTCCTTTTAAAATCTAAGATTAACTATATTAATCTATTATTAATGAAATTTAATGTAAAGAATTGTATGTAATGAAATTATAGGGTCAAAGTTTTCATCCTTCTTCTGTCAGCCATTCAATTCTTGATTATGCGGCCGTGTTGAATCCAAAGTATGTAATTTATAAAGAAATAGTAAATATACTATATGCAATTATGTTTGCCTTATATGAATAATAATCTTAAAATTCACATTTGATGATGAACAAGTAGATGTTGGACTTTCTCAAAATCAAGACCCATAAATGAGAGTGGACATATAATAAGTTTCATGGAGGTAAGTTTTACTATTTTTAATCATCATGTTTATAAAGAATGTTAAGTAGATTTTGATAAATTAACATTATTCTATTTTCAATTAATGACATCATTTAAAACTCCTAATATTCATGACACAATTCGGAGGTGGGCATTATTACAACAATTTTTTCTTTAATGCATTTGATAGAGGAATGAACCAAATTGGTAATTTTTTTCTATTTATTTTTTATCCCACATCTATTAGTGTAATTTTAAATAATGTTCATAATTATTTTATTTTATTTCTCAATTTTTGTCACAAGTATTTCTCGATTCATGTCACAAGAGGTCACAACTCCAATTCATGCACCTATCACTTAAAAAAATAAAGAGAAGCAGTGAATGACTGCCCTATAGATTATTAGATCGCGATAAGTGACTATTCACTTATATGTTATTGTACATATTTCATTTTTCTATGCTAATGTATATATATTTTTATTATATTAGGTGGACATCTATTTTTTTTACAAAGGAGATCAAGTCAGTGGGTTAGAAAGTAATAGAAATTAGTCGCCTCTTCATCTTCTCGATAGACAAAGAGTTATCAATTATTCTATCCCAATCCATAGGAATCACTATATTATGACTTTGTTGTATGCCTATATGACTTTTTTATACATATATTTTTGTGTTATTGACATATGATATTATATGTATATATGGATTTGTTGTACATGCCTATAAATTTGTTGTACATATATTTAAATTCTTTCATTGACATATACCATTATATGTCTATATGAAGTTATTGTGAATACATATTTATTTTATCTATGTATAACATTGTATACATCTATATGAATTTGTTTAGTAATTCATTTTCATGAAATTATGCATACACTATATGTCTATATGACAAGTTAAAAAAAAAGGAATGAGTAAGAAAATAAGTGTCTACTATTACACCTATTGCCCATTTTTTACACTTAGCACAAAGAAATACTAAGAAACACAATAAATTGAAAAGGAAAGCAAAGAAGATAAAAAAAGATAGATATATATGAAGATAAATTTTATGATTTTTATTGCAACGATGATGACCTACTTGATGAAAATAAGAACCATGATCATGTTGATGTCAAGGTGGAATATCCCAAGTTCATAGAATGATACATGAGCACCACTATAACATATATACACTGACATACCTTTATATCAAGGATGTTATGTATTCCCAATCTTTAACACTTCATAATTACATCACCCTTAGTGCTATCATTATCATTGGGGACATCATGCCTTCCTCCATATTAAATTATTTCTAGACCCAGACTCATGATTATCACTAAGTACCTCTTGTGTCCCCTTGCCCATTGTGTGATTTCTAATCCACATAAAATTTGTATACTTTATCATGATATAATTTCTTATTACATAAAATATTTATTAAATTATTAATTTAAATGATTTACATACATACTATTAGTGTACACTTACATTGAACATGTACTATTTTTCATTCTCTTATAAATCCTTGCATCTATAGATACATTCAATTGTAGGGGGAATATATTGGCACTAATTTTCCTATATTGAGCTTTTAGGTAGTGTCATGTGCTACATAGCGACTCATTACCATGACCACATGGATCACCATCTCATAAAAAAATACCACCTCATGCACCTTTTTATCCCATGATCACTAAGCATGGTGGAAAATTTACCATTTTCTCAAGCCATTTCTTATTTACATACTCATGCCATTTTCTAATTAATTTTTGTCCCATTTGGGAGAATATCTTAATGCATGTAGAGAGAATTGATATACACCAAAAGTGAGATAAATTATTATAGATGGAATTGAAATCCACTAGTAGGTGTTGTTAGCAGAGAAAACATCAAGTACAAAGTAGTAAATCCTACCACAAACCACCACAAAAGGGTCACAGAGCTCCTGGACAAAAAGTAAACTCCAAGAAGTGGGGTAGATTGTAAGGGGCACGTCCCATTATAAAATTATATGTATAGTCTATAAAATATTATGTAATAGAAGAGAAAAGATATATGTAAGAGATAGAAGATAAGATATAAAAAAGATAAGAGAAATAATGTATTAGAAAAATGTATAGAAGATATGATGTATGAAGAGATGATGAAAGTATAATATGTGTGTGTGTGTGTGTGAAGTTGGGTAATATATGAAATGTTATGAATGTTATTTAAATTTTATTGATTTGCCTTTATGTTAATTGTTTATTTCATACTATGCATTAATCTCTGATCCCTCTTTATTATTGAGTCTAGGTTATAAATACAACTTATAGAGAATTATTGGGGCACATAACTCTAGTTCATGGTCCCCTACTTTTCTTGCTAACACTGGTTCTATTTTTGGGAGAAATTAATGTTGAGAAAGCCAAGTATTAGAAAACAAATTTAAGATGAAATCAAGTAAGCCACAAAGAAATTTGTGAGGAAGAAGAAAAATATGAAAAAATTCCATCTCCCCCCTTTGCAGACACAAAACCCTCAATAGGCCAACAAGTTCCTTCCCCCCTCCACAATCCCTAGAGCAACCATCATCCTCTATTTCCATTTCCTCAATGCAGTCCGTTAAGGAATTTTTAGCCAAAAAAAGTAACTACAACATGTATCTTCTCCAACATTATTGCAATTTTCACTAAATGGATCAAAAATTTTAGTTGGGACATATTTTTCACCAAACTTCCTGAGAAGACATTTTGAAACAACATGTGGATAATATACAACCGTTGGAAGACATCATCAAGGATATCTAGAATAAGTACCCACATGTGCAAGGGGACTCTTCCCAACCTCTCACAACACAAATCAAACTCTTAGTAGATGGGGTAATTCAGGATACACAACTAAAAACAACCAACGTGTGACAAGCCATCATGGAAAAACTACAAAAATCTAAAATAGATGAGAAGATAAATAAATATGCCACCAATCATTCAACATTAGAGACACACATCAACACTTTAAAGAATACAAAAAATGAAATCAATGCACTATACTAAATTTTCCTCCAATGGCTTACTGTTTCAACAAAAATCGAAGGACAAATGGATCAAATCAAACTACACATTCTTTAGGTGGCACAATCTTATGATGCAATGAAAGATACAAGATATACATGGGGAAAAACCTTTCGGGAGAAAAGCCCCACACTCCAAAACCTGCACAAAGTATTATCGAATCAATGGTGATTACAACACACTTGAAATGCAAGTTCTTCCAGGAGTACACACAAATATCGAATTTTGGAGCAATTCTAGTAGCATAACAATACCTACAAATGAACCATACAAAATACTCCCACAAGCACCTTATTTATAGAGAAATATAAGCATAGAGGAAGCTTCATGAACAAGCAACAAGGAATGGGCATCCATGTGGCACACTTTCGTAACACACTTTTGAATTTTATAGCACTTGTCCAATGATTCCTTATCCCCTCACATGCCTCCATACTTGGGAACCCCAATTTTTTTCCAAATAGGTATTGATAGAAGTCTTACAATGTGCCATATATGAAAACTCTTACAACTGTAAGAGAATCTATCATAACATAATAATAATAGAAGATGCTTCTTACACTCTCTTACAACCTCTCATAGGTCAAACTTGGGCACCCTCTTTCCCATACGAATATTCTAATCAACACTTTTCCAACCCGTCATAGAATTTGACTCTTATGCATCATAACTTCATCATAGGAATGACTTACAAATCCCTCAAAGATGTTGACACATGTCAAATAATCTCTTCCCAAATTTGGACGTCTGCACTACCTTGTGGGGACAACAACATCCTTGTCACCTTGTATGTCACCTTCCAACATACTAACAAGTCACTGTGCCAAGTCATATTAGATGACAAATAAATATGATAAAAAAATTACAACATATGCTTAATTAAATTAATAAATTAATGCTAGGAAATTGCAAAGGTTGAGATCCCTTATTTTCCAATAGTTATTTGGCCAAATCTTGATATTAAAACTTTACCTTGCAAATATCTTGATTGAGGAAAATGAGAGAGGATATATAATGAATTGGTAAGAAGCTCATAATAATATTTATTTAATTTTCTCTCACATTATCATACCTCATTTAGAATCTTCAAGTTGTTTGAATAATTTAATGATGATTTTATTGGAAATTCCATCATACAACAATATATATCTAGAGGAACATTCTTCGTTATCTAACAAATTGAACTTATAACTCATAAGTTCCATATCATCTAAATTGAAGATTATTTATTTAGTTGAGTTTATAATTTTATGCCATCAATATCTTTCTCAAGATAAACACTAGATGTTGGTTTTTATTGTAAACATAATTTTTTTTTTTCATGATGCTTTAAGGCACAATGCTCACACAAGCGGTGCTTGCACTTGATTCAAGAATGACAAAGAACTTTCACTTTCATCATTATGTTTAACCTACTATTTCCTCCATGTTGAATTTTCCCTTTATGCACGCTTTATTAATACTACTTGTATCATGGTCTTATTGGCTGATTACACAATAATATGTGTCAGACATTCTAATTTTTATATCAAATTATACTTTTGTAGAAAACAATAATAATTTAATCCTAGATAGTTTCATCTAGGAGGGTTTGATTGAAGGGGGTTACATCACACCACTAATGGAGTCTCTTCCACATCTATCAAAATGCTAACAAAAAATAATTTAGTTATTTTTTGAGGGATCAAATGAAGCAATTTAGAAATGTCATTTTGTACTTGTATGCATCCCTTAGTATTATTAATATTATATTTTTGAAAATTTTAAAAATGTGGGTCCATTACAAAAAAAAAAAACTTCTATTCAAGACACTAGGGAAAATAATATTCTTAGAAAAATCTCAAAAAAAATGCACTACTCTCCACTTAGACATCCTTGGTCACTGAAAACAGATTTTTTTTTTGATAGGTATGCTAAAAGAAATGTGTTATGGAATAATATAGATTTAAATTTTTTGTTAGTAATAATTTAAATATTAATAATAAATAAAAATATTTAATAAAAAATACTTAAAAATATTTTTGCTCTAGAGATTAGGCTTAATGATCTAATTCTAATAAATTGTTGAATATCTTTATCTATAGCGAGAATTATGTGTTATTAAATAATATCAATAAAAAATAATTTTAAAAAATAATAGATAGAATAAATTTTTTGTTGAATTTCAATTTGAATCTACATAGAAAATGTCACGACTCATTAGTTTAGATTATCCATAAATTCTTAACTATTTGTTCTTCATAATTGACACAAAATAAAAATTCTAAAAATATATAATTTTGAGCATCCCACTTAAACCAAAAAATGAGATGCTAGATTACCCTATTCATTTTTTCTTGATTATATATTTTTACCTTTAATTTAAATATTCTCAATGTTCAAACATATAACTCTTGTAAGACAAACTTACACAAACATATATGTATAGACTATACAAACTTATTAACTACCTCTCCAAAATTGATATGTCCCTAAGAAAATGAAGGAAAACATGACATGGCATAACATAATAAAGACATTATATAATTCTATCTATTATATCATGACATTTTTTCCTTCATTTTCTTAGTCACATATCAATTTTGAAAAGGTAGTTGATAAGTTTGTATATCCTACACACACCCCATAGTCACTACAATTAAAAAAAAATAGTTGCACCAATCCTCTTAATAGTTATGCTCTCCCAAAAATAAACCATGTTGAAAATGGAAAATTATATTTCTTTTGCATGATGTCAATGGTCAATAAAGAATATAATTTAATGGATGATGATGGATATCATGCAAAGAGAGGAGTACATACTAGTATTGGACTAGGATTAATTGCTAGCCAAAAGCAATGCAAATCCTTTTTAAAAGTACAAATGCTAGCTTACATGACTATACAAAATAAATCCTACTTTATTTTGATAAAATAAAGCATTGAAAAATATATGAATTCTTTTGATTTCATTCCTCTTGATATTATTGAATTTAAAAAATAATTGATAAAAATATTTAGCAAATAAAACATGTTGATTGGATAATTTAATCATTTTTACCCAAAAAAATCTGCATCCCATCACTAATGATACTCTACTCAAAGTATTAAATCAATAATCAAATATTATAACTCAACTTTGTAAAATACAACTAGCACATTAAATCCTCAAAATTATGACTTTATCAAGGATTGTTGCCAAGGGCATAATTTATATTTAAAAGACTTGAAATTTTTCCTAAACGAAGTTAATATAGTTCTTCACCTCACTCCATTATTATTTTTGATACTTTAAAATTTCAAGTGTGATTTCTTCACATATGTTTGGGTAGCCATATTTATAGTTTGGGGATGAAAATAATATTTTAGTCTAAATATGCAAGCTAGGTTCCAAAAGATGGAAACGTGTAGCTAGTTCCAATATGCTCGTGTCTTCTTTCTTAACAACCAATTTCTTATCTTCATCTTTGTAATGAAATAAGTTGTGCAATAGAAGAATATGATAGGAAATATGTTGCAAATACTTGATAATAACTAAGAATGACAAGCCACTTCGAGGGAGAAAACCTCCATATATCTCTAATGAGAACACAATTCACCATATGATGATGAAATAAGACTCACTAGACCTCCTATATATACCTTATTTATGCCTAGTATATCACCCAAGTTGAATTAGATAGCCTTATATAAGCCTTAGGCTGACCTAAATAACTAAATAATAATATAATAATGATAATATGACTTAATTAAGAGGTACAAGATAACCACAATCTGACTATTCATTACCCTAATATTAAGGGCATAGCATGCCCCCCTCTTTAGACAATCATTATCCTTAATGCTAATCAAGTGTGGATTCTTTTGAATGAACTCCTTATCCTCCCGTATGGTAGCTTCAATTGGTAAATTCTTCCATTGGATGAGATGCTTGAGTGAATTTTCTAGTCCTTAGCTTCTTTGTTTGTGTTTGGAAAATGAATATTGGTTCCAATATGATTATTCCTTCTTCATCAAGCTCTGCTAATATTGACTAAGTAGGGATATTATGCCCAATTACCTTCTTCAAACAAGAAACAAGAAAAACAGGATGTATATTTGTTGTTGGTGGCTGACTCCTTGGAACTAGTTGTATGGCACGATCATGATCTCTCTTAGGAGGAAGTCCTTTAGGAATATCTATGAAAAACCACTAAGTGTTGATCAATGATTGATTGTAAGTCTAGATGGGTGGGATCATTTGATTGAGAGACTTCTAATGAAGATAATTGGGCCACAAATCCATCAAATCCTTGCTTAAGCAACTTTTGCATTTGATGAGAGCTTACCATTTGTGGGGAATTTTCCTTCAACCCTCTTAGCTATACTATCTTTCCTTTTGACTAAAAGCTCATGAATAGTTCTTGAAAGTTCATCTCAATTAATTGTTCCCAAATTAGTAAGCCATTATACTAACAAAATAATAGCTGCTGCACCCATAGAGACAACATACATTGGGCTATCAAGGTGATAATATCCCATGGATAATTTAATGCTATGGAATTTTCCAAAACAACTAACAGTGCTACCATCTGCAATCAAGACTTGAAACTTTGGAGTTGGATATATAAAACACTTTACATGAGTAGCCAACTTTTTGTTGATGAAATTATGAGTACTACCTGAGTAGATCAATACTGTTGCTTTCTTCTTCTTCAAGAAATTCACTAGCTTGAGAGTTTGTGGGGTGCTAAAACCTAAGAGTGCATGACAAGAAATTATTGGTTTAGAATCATATGATTCCTCATCTAACTCCCTATCACCCTCTAATATTGGTTTCTCCTCTTCTTCCTCACTCCTAGATCTTCAACATAGAATAATTTCTTTTCACTACATTTATGTCCTCGACTATACTTGTCACAATTGAAACACAACCCTTCTCTCTTCTCCTCAAATTTTTGTGGTTTCAACCTATTTGGTTGAGGTAATGAACGTGTAGGATATCTCCTTTCACTTACATTTATAATCCATTTTCACTGATTAGCCAAAAACTTCTCTTCAACTTGTCTTTCCATTAATATTTCCTGTGATAAGGATGGTGGTTGGAGCAATCATACCTCATATTTATGTGATCCTTTAAACCACACAGAAATAGTTCCTCCAAATTTTATTTTGTTACATTCTCCACTCTTAAACAAAGGGTTTGAAATTTTTGAATATAGTCCTTGATCGTACCTATTTTTTAACTTAGTGAGTTGGCAGAAGTTGCTACCATAAAGTTATCTCCATAATGGGTAGCAAGTTCCTCTTGAAAACTTGACCATGTGACCACACAACCCTTCTTTCTCTTCTCACCACATAACCAATGGTACCAAATAAATTGATCTAGTTCTAGGTGTACTGATGTCATAGCCACCTTTTGTTGACTAGAAACATGATGAAGATCAAATAACTACTCCATTTGGAAAAGACGATTGGTTGGATCCTTGCCGTCAAACTTTCTCATATCCAACTTGGGTATGAATTGTCTAGGCATACAATTATTAAAGGAATGATCCTTCTTGAAATATGAGTCAAGCACAAGGAATTCATATCCAACAAAAGAATTTTTTCCACCTTACTAGGTGAATCTTCGCCCTTATACTTCATCCCTTGAATAATCATGTCCAAATTTTAAGAAAATTCATTTATGTCATTTCTACTTGATAAAATTTCACCCTTGACCTAGATTATTTCATCTTTAAGGTTAATATCCTCAATTTCTACCTCATCCTTATATGAAGATTTCCTTGGTTTGGTAGCATTCTTTTTTCCCTTTGTTGCAAGCCTCATTATGATGGTAGAAAATAATTTTGCAATAAATCACACATAAATTCAAAATAATCTTAAAGTTTTGTTGTAAATTACCAAGGGCCAGTTCACACTTTCCCAAAAAATCTCCCAAAAATTAGATGTTTTGTAGCCTTGAGAGCAATTTTTTTGGAAACCCTAATTTTGCAATAAATCACTTATTTCTACTTCAAATACTCTGAAATTTGGATTATAGGATCCTCTACTAATTATTCAAAAACTCATGAAAAATTCAGAACCAATTTTGCAAGATTTGGAAGATATATAATTTCCAAATAAATTAGGCAAAAACCCTAATTTTATAATAAATCACTTAATTCTACTCCAATCCCTCTAAAATTTGGATTGTAGCTTCTTTAATATTTTTTTCAAATATGATTTAAAAATTAGAGAAAAATTCACTAAAATATGAGAGATGTTCTTCTTAAAATGACCTCCACTATTTAAAAAATGCCTTGTCTCTATGATGCCAAGATCATGCTTTGATACCACTTGTAATGAAATAATTTTCACAATAGAAGAACATGATAGGAAATATGCTAAAAATAATTGATTATAACTAAGAATAAAAAACCAAGTTTTGAGGGGACAAACGTCCAAATATCTCCAATAAGAACACAATTCACCATATTATGATGAAATAAGGCTCACTACCTCCAATGTATACGTTATTTATGCCTAGTATATCACTCAACCTAACTTAAATAACCCTATATAAGCCTTAGGCCAACCTAAATAACTAAATAACAATATAATAATGATATTATGACTTAATTAAGAGTTAAGATAGCCAGAAGATGACTATTCATAGCCCCATGTACCCTAATATTAAGGGTGTAGCAATCTTCTTCTTAGTGCACCTTGGAACCATCCATTTTTTCTATCAAAGTAAGCATCATACTTTCTATTCTTTCGAGATTTTTGAGTAGTCATCAACAACTTAATTTTCATCATATCAAAGAAAGCATGATTTTTTTCTAGCCAATCTTTAATTATTTTCAAGTGTATATTGTTTATATTTCATGATTTTTAATTATTTTTTATCATGTTTAAATGCTTGTTTATGATTGTTTGATGGTTTCAATGACTATAACACTCATTTATATAATTTGGAGGTGTTTTTAGTCGTCAAAGAGCTAGAATCCATAATTGCTGGTTTTTTAGGAGTATATTATGGATTTCATAGATTAGTTTGATTTCAAATTCAACATAGATCTTCTCACTAGCCTCTATCATCTATGATATGATTATTTTAGAATGAACTCCTGACAACATTTTTTTACCTTTGATTCAACCAAAATATTTTTCTTGCAACTTTGACATGATGGTCATGGTCTAATACAAAGCATTTATGAAGCTCATATGCTCATGATTGTTATTGTGAAAAATCTAGAGAGTCAAAGCACCTTGATAAGTCCTAATACTATAAGATAAGTAAGATGAAGAATAAAAAATGATGATGGATTCAAAGGCATTTCCTCTATACTATTACTTTGTCATATTCTCTGCAATTAGGTCGACGTAAGATCTATGCGGGTCATTTTCTTTACGTAACGTTTACAAACATTCCACTAATTTATATTCAAATTGTTTACCGACAATAGTCTGCCGACATATTTTAGAAGTTGTTTTTGTATTGGTGTAATAAAATGAAAGACCTGGACGACTTACCTGATAAAATAGCATTATCACTACCTAAGTGACTTCTTTATAGTTGGTTTTGAATTGACATCATTCATTGGAGTTTGACACTTTGCATAAATGGTCCTTCCCACAAATTTGTCCTCCAATAAAATTCCATATAGGATAATAAATTGTTTTTGGATTCAAATGTATATTTATTTGTATCGAATATATATTTAAATCTAAAAATAATTATACTAATTTTATAGACTGTGAAAAATTGATGTCTATTATGGATATAAATTGTGTATAGATGGTAGTTAAAGGTCTGGTTCATGCAAATCTAGAGTTCTATCTCTCATATATGATTTATATTGATTTTTATATGTTTGTTTTATAGTTCTTTTGGTTTTGGGGATTGGGCAGTGGATCGGGAGTATGTAACGTTGGATCATTTTGAGATGTTTATTATATTATTTATTATTTGAGTTATTTTTGCATATAGGGTCATACAAAATCTGAGATGTATTTTCTATTCATTTACATTAGTCTTTATTTATCTATGCATTTCACATATCATTTACTTTCATATTTTGAAGATGATTTTGTCTCAAAGATAGAATCATGCGCATGGTTCTGTCAACCAAAATTTGAAACTAGTATATAGCCAACCTCATTCGAAAATTTAACTATTACCCATTGGATCCACTTTAAATAATGACTCGTGAACATAAAAAAATAGTTCTTCAATGACGAATTTTGGTGATTTTATAATATATGGTTGAAATTATAACAATCTTTTACATATGATAGTTGTGATGCATGTATTGGTTGACCAACTTTTACTCATGATATATATATATATATATATATATATATATCCTGTATTGGCCACATATATATATGTATATACATATCTATATATACATATATACATATATACATATACATGTATATATGTATATACATGTATATATGTATATATCTATATATATATATGTATATATATATATATGTATACCTGTGTATATATATATACATATATACATATATATATGTGTATATACATATATATATATATATGCATACATATATATATATATATACACACATATATACATATATATATGTATATATGTACATATATATATACATATATATATGTATATATATATACATATATATGTATGTATATATATATATACATATGCATGTATATATATATGCATATATATATATATATATATATATATATATATATATATATATATATATATATATATATATATATACATATGTATATATATATATGTATGCTTTTTCTTATGTTTAATATATTTCCCTCATGTTCATAGTTAATATATAGATGACATAAAGCTATATTTAATGGCACACGTTGACACGAGTAGTCATCAACGTTCCTTTGTTTCATGACACATTCTTCTTTATTTTCTATGTTTTTCTTTGTATTTCTTTCTATAGATTTTGGGATAGTGTTAATTCATGAAGAGTCGTTACAAACACTTTCATTAGGTTGACCTTGATGGAATAGTTACTTTTTCTTTTTGGTTTTATGTTCAACCTTTTTGCTCAAACCATGTTGGTTGTGCTCCTCCTTCCTTGTGTTCTTTAAGCGTTCTACATGATATTTTTTGGCCTTTTCATTACATCTTAAATATATATTGTGCTTCACCTTTATTACTTTCACATTTCTCTTTTATACTCGTGGGACTTATCATTTCTCACAAATTTCCCTATTTAGCTTTCCCACTTGAGGGCATTTGTTCATGCTATCTTTCAAACCAGGAAACAAATTTACTCTTCTAACAAAAAAATGTTTTCAGGACACATGTTATGTTATACCATACTTTTACTCGATCACATCTTGCATGATATACTTACAAATAGCTACAAATGATGATATCTCTTATGACACTTTTCCATAACACTTAAACATCTTTAATTACTAGATCTATGTAACTTTTTATGCTTATAGTGTCCATTGAAAGCTTATATAATATTTTCTTTCATGTTATAGTTTTTGTATGACACTTGTCCTTACATTTGGGGCAAAATTTAATAGGAAATGTGTCATTCCCCTTCAAATGAGCTTCCATGCTTTAACATTTTTTTAAAACACTAGCACTAAAACATAGAAATATGTGGTAATTTTTAATCCTCTTCTCCTCAAATAGAATCTATAATTTATTATGCATCAAATTTAAAGAAGTGCATATATCATGCACACATTTGGTTGATTGTCCCTCCATATATTATTGTAATAATATAACCTTCTTAGCCTTCAACTTCTTTTATAACATTTTAAATAAATCTTAGATTTCCCTATTTGTATGTGTTTTCACCCCTTGTTCAACTCTTGTTTACATGTACACAACTAATATTTTTGTTTCATTATTTATTCCTATATTCTTTTTTTCCTCTTTTTCTTGTGTTTTTTACTTGTATGTAAGCTTTGTTTCTCCTTCTCGTGTGATTTTTACCTCTCCCACCTAATATTTAATTTTTGTATCTCTCCTTTCATGTGTAGTAAACCCTTCTCCTTGTTTCCCCTGTTTCTCGCTCCTCAAGGATCATAAAGACTTGATACCACTTTAACCAACTCTCCTTGATCCCATTGGGCTTACTTCTATATTTGAGCTTTCTAGCTCATCAAATGATATCTATTCAAATTTGAACACCACTTATCTATTAAGAAAATTAGTAAGTATAAATTTTACTTATTTTTCCATAGAACTTTGATCCTACTCTTATCTATTTATTATCTACACATTTCCCATGTTTACTAACATAAAGTTCCCCTTCAAATGCATAAATAGATTATTTCCTCTCCCATTTCAATACCTAAATTTCTATAATACTTGTGTGCTAGCAATCTTGCATTTTTCCTTGCTTTCCTTAGGAGATATTAGAATCTTACTAGAGCTTGGATCCAATAGATATTTTTGGAGCTTTGTTTTATTCCTCTTATGGTTGTTTTTATCCCCTTTACCCCCCTCATATTTTCCATTTGTTTTTTGTCCATTAGAAACTATCTAGTTTTCATGGCATCCCCATAAATCTAGATACTCTTTAAACCCATACCCCCTTTGTGATCTTAATTTGTTCCCTTTTCTCTTTTTTACACTTAGCCTTATCACGTATCCACTAGGTGTTTGTTTCTCATATCATCATTATCAATGTCATAGTCTAAGTTTGAATGCAATTTTTTTGACATGTTCATGTGGATTATGCTGGAAAATCCACAAGGGGTTTGCTTGAGGTAGGATCCCCTATAAAAGAATATTTTTTAGGGTCACTTTTGCAAAAAAAGTGTACATGTTATTTATGGGAGAATCTATCTCTATTTTTAATAACCCCAATGAGTTATTTGGAAAAAAAAAAATAGATTTATAAGTTAAACCAAAGATTCCAAAATCTTAAAAAAATCACAATTTGGTATTAACAAAAATGACCTAAATTTACAAATGAAACCAATATATGAAGGAAAGACTCTAGAATTATTTTTTATGTATAATGAAGTTTCATAAATACTACACTGAAATCACTACAAACAACTATAGAAATACATAAATTTATTATAGTTGGAACCTACAAAATCATGAAGCACATTCAAAAAATTTGGATGAGATTTTCATATACAACCAAATGGATTTTTCCTCCAAACATTTAAACCCAAAGGGTTTTTATCCTCTGAACTCTTGTTAATCTAAGGATTTTCATCCTTAGATCTGATTGTTTGATCACCATGATCAAAACAATGTAAGCAAGGGTTTTTGGATGTAGATAATGAATGATGCCAATGAATGCATTTTCCCTCTTTATATAACCAAGTTCAATGGTTGGTAAATAATATCACCCAAATGAATGGATTAGATCATCCATGCATCAACTATATTAAATGTTACTCCTTTTCCTACTAATATTTGAATTTGAATTTTCCTTCACAATGCAGGTTGGAGATTTTGGCCTTTCTTCTAACTTATCGCACTTTCACATAGCTCACAAATTGGTGAACTTCATGACATTTTTAACTTCATAACTTTTTTTTCCAATTCTTTCCTTCTTTCTATTTCCTCTCTTCCTTCTCTTCATCTTATCACACCTTTTATCCTTTTGTGAACATTGCCAATTTTTCATAGATTTCACAAACTTCTTCCTCCTCTTTGTCACATTTTTGCACTATTTGTAAATTGATAAACTTTACAAAAATTAGAAGCCTATCACATTTTAACACTATTTGTGAGCTAGCTAAACTTTTAATAATTTTTTTGTAGTTTTGTCCAGTTCTCGAACATTCAAACTTTGTGACATATTGAATGTTCCTTCCTTTATAACATTTTTTAAACTTTTTGTGAGCTTTTGAACTTTGTGAAGATTAAAACTTGTCACACTTTCAGAGAATTCTTAAACTTATGAATATTGCGATAGACCAAACTTGCTGACATGTTGAATCCTTAGCTTTGTCACACTTTCATATATTTCATGAACTATCAAACTTTGTGAAAAATAGAGCCCATCAACACTTAAAATTATGTCCCTTCATTTTTTTAAAGACTATGAGATTAAGCTCCAACAATTTTAAGTCACCATACATCTAGGAAATGGTATTTTAGTCCATAAACATAAATTATTTATAAACAAGACATTACAAGTCCACCCTTCCCAAAATCGCTCACCCTCCAAAAATTCAAATTGGGCAAGTGCAAAAAGATGGGGGGTCAAAAAGGTGTCTTAAGTGGCCACTTTTTTTCTAAAATCATGAAATATTGACCTTGGATGTGAAATTGAGGATAGTTACACTCAAAAAATTTAGATGTAACACAAATAAGGATCGTAGTGCTCTGAGTCTACTTTCTAAACTACTAATTATTTTTTAAAATGGTAGAGATTAAGGGGTTCAAAAGAGGGAGGCATAAAAAATGGTGTTGTTTTTGTCAAAAAACCATAACATAGCGACTTTTGTGGCTCCCTCAAAAGGTTAACTTCTTTTTGGTATTTTTAAAATCGCTTCAGTGAGAAATTAGCTTAACAACGTGTAGTTTATGCCTGATTTTTTTGATAATTTTTTAATGAATATTTTATTTTTTACTAATTTTTAAAGATGACACTTCCTAAAAAAACAAAATTTTGGTCATGCTACCCCTATAAATTTTGAAAACTAATTGAAAATATATATTTTTTAATATGTGTAGAATGGAGTCTAGTTTCTAAAAATGTAATTTATTTGAAATTTTGATGAATAGTTAATTTATAAAGAAAAAAATACCAAACACTAGTTTTTTCAAAAAAGACAAACACACAAACAAAAGAAATTAAAGATCAAAGGCTTAACATTGTCAAAATGTGAAAAAAATTACATCGTTAGATAGCTAAGAGATAGCCTAACATTATTCAAGTGTTCGATTTGTTTGACCTTGAAACAAGTGCAAACCCGATGCTTAGCACGAACACGATTATGTGAAATATTATAGAATTTTCAAAAACACCTATTTGGACATTGGGAAGGCACTCCAAGCCTTTGAGTTGGTATTCCAAAGCAAAACCAAACCTAAGGCTTGGGGATTCCCAAAGCAAGAAATAACACGCTCACATTATTTCATAGTTTTGACATTTTTTTGCGTTTGTGCCCAAGAGTTGCCTAAGCAAGACATAACACGAGCGCGTTATAACACTCACATTATGTCTTGCTTTGTGTTAAATGCTAGTATATTAAATGTATGTATATATATTTGTATGCTTGTATGTATGTATGCTTGTGTGATGCGTATGTATGTATGTACATCTGTATGTATGTATATGAATGTATGTACATGTATGTATCGGTGTATGTATGTATGCTTGTATGCATGCATGTATGCATGTATGTCTAATTATATGTATGTATGTGTGTGTATGTGAAATGTGGAAAGTTAGTAAATCAACACAAACCTTAATGAAACGAATTATATCAAAGATTCAAAGCAAAGAAGCTACTCTAAATTTCAACAAAACAAATCTTTTAAGAATGTCTCATTGTCCTATATTCTTAAAGATTCTTTTAACCTTTTTGGCCCTCAGATTTCTATGTGCACAAAGGCTATTAGAATGACACTTAAGAAACGAGATTAGTATTTAACATGCAAGCCAATTAAATCCCTACATGAAACTATATGATAAAAATGATGATGGATACTATGATGAATGGTGGATGATTATGATGAATGGACAAATGGTGGTGGATACTATGGTAGTGATCTATATGATTTA
This sequence comes from Sequoia sempervirens, assembly GCA_007258455.2. NCBI lineage: Eukaryota > Viridiplantae > Streptophyta > Pinopsida > Cupressales > Cupressaceae > Sequoia > Sequoia sempervirens. The sequence continues at coordinate 24,957 of VDFB02089842.1, forward strand.
CGCCATAAAAAATGCAAGCTGCTAATCTAAAATGCAACTATGATGCAAAGGATGACATAAAATGCAACTATGAAGCAAAGTCTTATTCTAAGATTTAACTATGGTAAAACTGATATAAAATGTAACTATAAGACTCATAATGCTCCCAAGCTCAAGCGATATTCATGATGCTTTATTCAAAGTGGATGCAAAATACAATGCCAAAGGGTTGAATTTATAGCCTTTTCCAAGCATTTGGTGAGGTGGCAACGAACTGAGCGATCGATTCGAACAAGAAGAATGAACGGTGGAGATGGAGAGAATCAAGATGTTGTCCCCTTGACCAAAGACAACATACCAAATGGATGGAAGAATCTCTTGACCAATAGGCAACATGCCAAATGGATGGAAGACTCAAGTGTGGGAAGAAAAGACCATGTGTTTGAAAATTGGTGGAAGTGTGTGAGGAATAAGCCATGTGCTTTAAAAATTGATTGAAGATAATTCTAATTAAAAATTAGAATTATTTAATTTCATGTGACCTTGGTGAGGTGACACAAAAAGTTGTAGACATGAGCTTGAATTCCTAATCGAGATTAGTGAAACTTAATTAAATAAAACAAGCTTATGGAAATTTGTTTATTTAATTAAATTAGAAGAATATGATTTTAGATTTGGAGAATTAGAGAAGGGTGAACAATATAAATAAATTGAGAATTTATTTATACGTAGTCGAATATTAATTAAATAAATAGTATTTAATTAATTAAATGCCATGACCGATTTTAGGTGTATACATTTTTCCTCTCTTTGAAGTAATGTGTTTACACGTTGATCAAAGAAAAATTTGATATTGATGCCGAGAAAATTTTCGATGCCCCAGACGTTGATTTTCAGATATTGACGAATATATGCCCCCACGGGAGATAAATCAGTGAATTTTGGAATTTTGATGATTTTTCAATGATTTGATGATTGTGCAATGATGTGATGATGATTCAACGTTAAACCAATGATACTTTGATAATAGACACAATTTATCTCCTAAAATTTGATTCCAAGCTTGCTCAGGTATAATAGTGTTGATTAGTTAAAGCCCATTTTTTGGTTAAAAAAGAAATAAATCCCACCGTAATTCCCTCCATTAACCTTGAAAAAGGTAAAAAGGGGGAAAAGTGAATTCATTTGCACATTGTGATTTTGGAGAATTTGGAGAGTGGAGAGCTAGAGGAAGATGGTGATCCCATATCACAGGCATCGTTTTGAGCGTGTTCGCCGCCATAGTTGCCCTATTGCAGCAGGACCTCTGGTACGCATTACGAGAAACCTCCTTTAGTCCTTTTTCCACCTTTTTTTGGTGTTTTGAACTTGGTAGATAGGAGGTGTTTTCCATTTAAGGTCATTTTGGCACTTTTGGGGGGGGGGGTATGGTTGCTCTTTTTTACTCTGTTTGACTCATTTTTTGGTTTTTCTGAGGGTTTCAACGCATATTGTGCTTGAAATGGCACATATTGAACTTGAAATGGCGCATTTGGGGTCCCAAATGGCACATTTTGCAAGTGTTTTGGTGCATTTTGCAGCCCTGAGTTCATGTTTTGGCCTCTTTCAATGCATTTTGCCCCTGAAATGGCGCATTTTGCTACTTTTGTGGCCATCTTGTTGTCCTAGGGGTGTTTGTAGGGTGTTTTCAGTGTTTGTCCTTGATGATTCCTGATAATTTGCCTTGTTGTTTTTCCTATCTGATGATGTTTGATTGATTAAAGTCCTCTCGATTTTGGAAATGTGTGTTGATTATGTCAAATCTTGCATTGTTGATGTTCGTTGATGTTTGTTTAATGTTCATGAATCATGTTAGTCGTTGCGTTGTGATGTTCAGTGATGCTTTGATTGATTTCAACCTGATTGTGTGATGTTCGTTGTTTGATTGATGTTCGATAAAATAGTTGATGATTTGATCTCATGATAGGTGAGAGTCAAATGATACGATAACTTGATGATGTATTGACCTCATGATAGGTGAGCATTGATGGTAGGATTGATGATGTATCGACCTCATGATAGGTGAGGATTGATGATAGGACTGATGCTTGATCGACCTCATGATAGGTGAGGATCGATAATAGTATTGATGATTGATCGACCTCATGATAGGTGAGGTTTGATGATAGGACTAATGCTTGATTGACCTCATGATAGGTGAGGATTGATAATGAGACTGATGGTTGATCGACCTCATGATAGGTGAGGTTTGATGATAGATTCACTGATGATTGTCTTGATTGATTGACTTATGATTGATTTGATAGATTGACTAATGATCTTGATTGAACATAATTTGATTGATGATCTTAATTGAACATGATTTGATTGACTGATGATCTTGATTGAACATTGATTTGACTGATGATCTTGATTGAACATGATTTGATTGATTGATGATCTTGATTGAAAATTGTGTTAGGGCTAAATTTGACAGATTGATTGATGTATTGCTGATTTTTTTTGTCATGATATGATTAGGAGGACCTTGTTGTTCTTCAGTCTCAGGAGCGTTTCCCGAAGACATGGGATATGATTCGTCAGTTGATGCAGGCTGATTTAGATATGATCGCGCGTTGTGGTTTGACATCATTGTTAGATATACCCCAGTATAGGATTAACAGGGGTTTGCTAACTGCTTTGGCGGAGAGGTGGCATAGTGACCACAACACCTTTCATTTGGCTACTAGGGAGATGACAATTACTCCTGAGGATGTGTATCATATCTTATGGATTCTAGTGGTTGGTGAGATAGTTGTGTATGACAAAGTAGAGTAGGGAGGGACCGATGCCTTGCATAGGATCTTCCGAGATGATCAGGTTTCAGGACATGTGGTCCCCTGGTAGGAGATGATCGGGAGATATGATCCACTACTGTGTGTTCTATCCGGGTTCTTTGGAAGATTTCTTTGTCCTGACTGCAAGTCAAAGGGATTATCGGTTGGCTGGGGTTGGCTATTGGAGCGTATGATGTTGGAGGGGACCAAATATGCATGGGGCTCTTGTTTGTTAGCCCATTTGTATCATGATTTGCACCAGGTTGTTTATTGTGGGGCGACGAGCCTCTCTTTGGAGTTACACTATTGCAGATATGGGCGTGGGAGCATATAGCGATCACTTGACCAGTGGGAGATAGATAACGACCGACGGGTAGACCTTATGTGTTTAGCTACATAGGTCCATTTATTCAGCATAAGCTGGGAAAATTAGATTATTGGAGACGTGTCCTAGACTATCTGGAGACCGTGACATGGCGCCCTTACTTGGATTGTGAGGTGTGGCCAGAGGATTAGATGGAGATGCCATTCATGTTGCTATCACGATACTTGATGGGACAAACATGTTCTATAATTGAGAGATATTTGTATTTGCGGGTTTGTCGTCAGTTTGGATGAGTTTAGGTGATGCCTCAGGGATTTGTGCATTATGCACAACGACAACAGGATGCGACAGAGTGGGGGTCATGCGTATCTTATGGTGTTGCTCGTACTGAGTATTATACATTGGTGCTAGGTTTGTGGGATTATGCTCCACAGGTTGTAGATGTAGGGATGAGAGAGGATTATTCTAAGTATTTCTACACATCCGTTTATGAGGTTATCAAGTCCTGATGAGCCAGTTCCTGCATTTGATGATGTTGATAGGGCACCACCTCAGGCATCGAGATAGAGGGGGATGGAGAGGAGGAGAGTGATAGTGGGGATGGAGGGGATGACGATGGTGCTGATGGTGGTGGTGATAGCTCAGGTGTAGTTGGTAGTCATGTTCTAGATTTTGCAGTTCCTAGATGTAGGAGTATTGTCATACCTCAGCCGGTGATTCCTAGGATTTAGATTGGAGTCCCCTCTTATCAGCAGTAGGAACATATAGATGCATTATAGGCACAAATTCAGACTCTTCAGGGTCAATTAGTGTAGCCTTAGGCACAGGTTGGCCAGGTTCAGATACTGATGGCTGAGAGAGATGTAGCTAGGCAACAGGTACAATAGGTACATGCACAGGTTATCATACTTACTACGGAGAGGGATGCTTTGAGACGGCGGGCAGAGCAGGCCGAGGCCATTACTAAGAGATTACAACAGGCTGCAGTAGCTGCCAGTACATCCGATTATTTTAGATAGATTTGACACACTACTTAGGAGGCTCAATTTTATAGGGGTAAATATCATGAGGTGGTTCCTCCTGAGTGGAGAGAGAGCTTTGCACAGTCTCAATCTGGCAAGTCTCGGTCTCGGACTGTTAGCATGGGTGTTACACAACCATTTCCTAGAGATAGGAGAGATCCTAGCGCAGGTCCATCAGGTGGAGGAGGTACTGGTTCTGTGATGCCAACACCGTCTGGGGGAGCACAACATAGCTTCTATTAGGATACAATATTTTTGACGTACTTTGGACATGATGCATACATTGTTGGATATGTGACATTGATGATGTACTTCTTGTTTTCAAACTTTACGATATAGTGCCATTTGTGGTATTGATGTATCTCGTCATAGTTTTGGATATCCTTGTACACTTTGACATTATGATTTTTGAGGTTATATGATATGCGGCGATGATTATGATTTATGTGTCGATATGATGATATATGTCTATGATGCCTTTAATTTCCATGTTATGATGATGATTATGATATGCATTTAATTTCTATGTTATGATGATGATATGCTATGGATGCATTTAATTTCCATGTTTATGATGATGATGATATGCTATGTGATGGATTTTATATTTTTGTACTTTTCCCATGCAAATAAATGATGTAATGAATGAATGAATTTGTATATGAAATGATTGTGTGATGGTACCTAATTCTATGAGAATGTATGCAATGATGATATGATATGATAATGCAATGATGGATGATTCTATATGTTTTATGGATTTATACAAATGATGTTTTATGCTATGTTAAATGGATTTGATTATGCAATAATGATATGTGATGAAATGTGATGTTCATATTGAGTATGTATGGATGTAATGATAATGAGATATAATGATTATGTAAATAATGTGTGATGAAATGTAATGATTAATGATGATTATGTGATGCAAATTATTATGCAGATGATTGTGTTCTAGGGTCTTAAGCTTAAATGAGTGAATCTATCCAACTTCCAAAAGTTGTGGGAAGGTCGTCGTCAGTTGATTCTTTGTTAAATTAAGCTTCACAAAACCTGAAATATTTCCCAATTCTTTTGGAAATCTACAGAGACTCACTCATTTAAGCTTAGTGAACCACTTTCCTAATGCCACTATATGAAATGATTTTGATTATGTAAATGAGATGTGATGCATGTCTTTTTGTGTTTTCTGATGCAAATATTATGATGTGATGTATGGATGAATGAATGATGTTGTAATGTTTTCTACTATATGCAAATGATGATGCAACTGATATGCAACTAAATGAGAATGATGTGTTTTTGGCAATGTCAAGTGTACTCAATCCATTAATGCAAGAGATAACATCCTTATGAAATTGTTGCTGCTTTGGAAACTTTATAGATACAGATGCAAGCTAAACATGGATGCAATCTACTCTAACCATGCAGATCTCATATGCAAAAGTTGTCATTCATAACAACCAAATTGTCATGCTTTTTATCATCATTGGGCCTTTAAAATGTTGAAAGTGAGTACAAGCATCAATGGTATATTTAGCCATGATGACCTGAGTACTAATTCCATAATGTTTGATAGTGCAAGTTAACAAAAAAATCTAAGTATAATTAAACTGAGATTACCTGAGTATTGCTTGCGTAAAAAAACAAGAGTTAACCGGTTTCCTATGCACAAATTCAGAATGTCATCAGTGATACTTTGTAGCGCACGTCTCGCGATAATTTGCATAGTAATAATGATCAACTCACATATAACAAATAAAGAAAAATCATACTCTTTCCTAGCTCCTCTAGTTTGATACATCATCGAGGGGCTCCAGAGATATGATAACAAAGATAAAAGTACAACAATTGAACATTTGTGTTTAACGTGATAAACCCATGATTCAGAAAGAACATCATCCATTTGAAGTTTGTTTTTGGCTTGATTGATTTGGCTTTTTGATTTGGATGGTTGATGTGTTGATGTTTGTGTGATTGATGTTCAATGTTGAGTTGCATTATGATCATTGTTTTGGGTTGTGTTGTACTAATGTTGTTTGTTTGTCGGTTCAAGCTCAAAGTTTATTTGCCCCCAGTGAGTTCAGGGATTTTCCCCTAGTCTAGGGTGAGACACGACCGTGATGCCATGATATGTACATGGCACTTTCTGAGGATAGTAAGATGGATGGAAAAAGTGAATGGTCGACATGCTCAAATAGATGGAAAAACTAGCCTATCACAAATAGTGCCTATTGCCAGGTTTTCACTACTTGTTTTTATTGCACTTTTTCAGATTTTATGATCTTTATGATCTTTATGATTTTTTCTTTTTTTGTATTTTTCTCTTTTTTGCTTTTGTTTTGTATTTTTGATCTTTTTTACTTTTTTTGTTTTGTATTTTTTATCTTTTTATCTTTTTTTTGTTGTTGCCAAGATGCCTGTTTGCCAAGTTTTCATCAAGGCAACCATTTTTTCAAGACATTTTCCTGATGTTTTTGGTATTTGTCAAGACCTTTTTTTGATGCACTGGATGATTCAGGTGTAGAACTTTTTGAGACGCAGGCTATTGAGGGGTTCATCAAACAAATCCCCTTTTGGTGTGGACAACTAATATGCTCCTGATTTGAAGGCTAACACAATGAGAAAGGGACCTAGCCAGTTTGGTTCAAATTTCCCCTTCTCTCGATCTTGTTGATTACGGGGATTCTCTTTCAAGACTAAATCACCAACCTGGAATGTTCTAGGATTTACTCTATTGTTGTAACTTCTAGATATCCTTTGTTGATATGCTTTCAGGTGATCCCCTGCATGCTGACGACGCTCATCCAAGAGTTCCAATTCCTGTAACCTAGACACTCTGTAATCCTCATCTGAGATGATCCCTTTTAGTGACACACGGAGTGATGGTGGTTCAACCTCAATAGGTAGAATGGCTTCTGATCCGTAGACTAGAGTATAGGGTGTAGCTCCTATCGGGGTATGAATGTTGGTTTTGTAAGCCCATAGAGTAGGGTTCAGTTGTACATGTCAGTCACGTCCAACATCGTTGACGGTTTTCTTTAAGATTTTCAGGATAGTCTTGTTTGAGGCCTCTACCTAGCCATTTCTTTGAGGATAATATGGTGTAGAAAATCGATGTTGGATGTGAAATTTCTCACAAAGTTCTTCAACGTCTTAATTTTTGAAAGGTTTGTCGTTGTCAGTGATGATGGATTGAGGGATGCCATACCAACATATGATGTAATTTAGAATGAAGGAGAAGATTTGTTTTCCTGTGATGGTAGTTAGAGGCACAACTTTGGTCCACTTCGTGAAATACTCAGTGGATGTGATAATGAACTTGTGTCCATTTGATGACGATGGATGAATCTTCCCTACGAGGTCCAATCCCCACTGACAAAAGGGCCATGTTGATGCAAAACGTTGAAGTTCCTGCACTGGTGCGTGGATGAGATTGCCATGAATCTGACCCTTTTGGCATTTCTTGACGAACTGAAAAGAATCCCTCTCCATAGTTGGTTGGTAATATCCCAGACGAAGGAGTTTCTTACCTAAGGTTAAACCACTCAAATGAGTTCCACAAACACCTTCATGTACTTCCCGTAAAGTTGTTTTAGAGTTGTCACGTTCTAGACATCGAAGGAGAGTTTCGTCAAGACCTTGTCGATAAAGGACATTCATGATAAGGGTGTGTCGGGTGGTTTGGCGAATGAAGCTTCATTTTTTATTGTGGGATAGGTCAGGAGGCAGGGTGTTATATTTTAGGTATGTATAGATTTTCTCGTAGAGGGAAGCGTCAGCCTCAACTAGATGGTAGATAACTTGGGACTCAGGGTTGTCATAAGATGGGTTGAACAGTTGTTCCACCATGAACTCGTAACAGGCTCGTTTCTCCAGAATATGCAAGAGAGAAGAAATGGTTGTCATGGCATCAATGGCTTTGTTGTCGCTTCAAGGAATCTACTCAAATATTATTTCAACAAAGTACTTTTTGAAGTCATCAACCATTCTTTTGTAGGGCATCAGCGTGTCATCCTTTGTTTGATAGTCATCATTTACCTGATTAATGACTAGTTGTGAATCCCCATAGACATGTAACTCTGTGATCTTCCACTCAACTACTACTTTGATTCCAATGATCAAGGCTTCGTACTCGGCTGTATTGTTGGTGCAAGGGAACATTAATTTGTAGTACTTGGGAATGGTATGTCCTTGTGGCGAGATAAACAATATTTTGGCTCCTGATCCATGTGTATAAGAACCATCAAAACACAAGACCCATTGTTGTGTGGATACTGTTAGGACATCAACATTTGGAAACTCAATGTTCATTGGATGATTGTCTTGTAATGGTGCTTCAACTAACTAATTTGCAATTGCTTGTCCTTTGATTGCCTTGCTATCAACATATTGGATGCCAAATTTACTAAGCATCATGACCCACTTAGCTAGTCTTCCATTTAGATTAGCTTTGCTAAGAAGGTATTTCAGGGGGTCTATCTTGGCTATTAACTTGATGGTATGGGTGAGCATATAATGTCACAATTGTTGGGTAGCAAACACTACTGCCAGACAAGCCTTTTCAATGAAGGTGTAATTGATCTCATAGCCATTTAGGGTTTTGCTAATATAATAGATTTCCCTTTTTTTCCTGTTGAATCCTCTTGCACTAACAAGGCTCCCAATGATATCTCAGTTGTTGCTATGTACAATAAAAGTGGCTTTCCTTCTGCTGGTGGTATCAAGACAGGTGGAATCATCAGATATTGTTTCAATTGATTGAAGGTTCCTTCACATTTTTCATCTCATTGGAAAGATACATTCTTGTGGAGCAAGTGGTTGAAGGGGTGAGTTTTGTCAGCCAGTTGTGCGATAAACCTCCTGATAGATTGGAATCTTCCTTGCAAGGATCTAAGTTGGTTGATGTTTTTAGGAGGAGGAATTTCCATGATGGCTTTGACCTTTGCAAAGTCTACATGAATTCCTTTAGTTGACACAATGTACCCCAAAAGTTTAGCTGATGTTACGCTGAATACACATTTCTTGGGATTTAGTCTCACATTGAACTTCTCAAATCTGGTGAAAATTTTGTCTAGAATTTCTAGGTGTCCTTCTCTGGTGTAGGATTTTTCCAACAGATCATCTACATAGTCTTCCATAAAAGTGTGCATCATGTCATGAAAGATGGTGGTCATTTCTCTTTGATATGTGGCTCCATTTTTCAATCCAAAAGGCATTACATTCCAGCAGAAAGTGCCCCAAGGACATGCGAAGGTTGTTTTGTCTTGATCCGTAGGTGCTATCTTTATCTGATTATACCCTGAAAATCCATCCATAAGCGAGAGCATTTCATGTCTAGCAGTCAAGTCTATGATGATGTCAATGTTAGGTAGAGGAAAATCATCTTTTGGGTAAGCTTTGTTGAGATCTCTAAAATTTGTGCAGATTCTGATGCTTTTGTCTGGTTTTGAGACCGACACAATATTTGATATCCACTCAGCATAGTTAATAGGTCTGATAAATCCCACATCTAGTAGCTTCTTCAATTCTGCTTTTACCAATATGACAATATATGGATGCATTTTCCTTAATTTTTGTTTGACCAGTTTGACTCTTGCTGGTAGAGATAGGTGATGCATGATGAGTTCTGGATCAATCCCTAGCATGTCGGCATAAGACCAAACAAAGTTGATTTGTCTTTCTATGAATAATTTGATGAATTTTGGTCTCTCTTGATCTATCAAGGATTCTACTAGATGGACAGTCTTCATTGTTTCGACATTGTCGATATTGATAGACTGGGTGGGTTCAACCAATACTTTAGATCGTTCCTGAAAGTGTTCAGGAAGTGTGTCAAATCTTCCATCCTTCAGCACCTCTGAGAGGTTTTCATTGTTGGATACATTCTTTCTGTTTACTTTTTCTAGATCTGATACTGCCATTGAATGGTTTTCACCATCAGATCTATTCCTTGTATTATTCATTTTGCAGCTAGAAAATTTGACACTCTCCTGGTTGGAAGCTTCGTTGCGATGTTCAATGGGGGAATATGTTTTAGGATTAGTGGAACAGAGGAAGTTGACAATGGCTTCGTCACTTGAAAAGAGGGGGATATCAGATGGCTCAGTTTGATCCCAATCTATGAGTTTGAGATGTACCAAGGGTAAGGGGTCGTTAAATTGGCTAAAGTCAGATGTAGTAAGGGTCCCGATGGTAATGTCTTCAGATTGTCCAATAGCGAAATCGATGTCTATAAGGTAACTCTCCTCCGAATTATTTGTTTCACTCTGAGCCTGATCGTCTTCACTGGAGTCATCAATATGTTGTGATTCTATTTCAAGCGATCTATAACCTAAACTTTGACCCTCCTCGTGTATGGGGGTATACTTTTGGACCACATCAATTTCCTTATCGTGACAAGACTCTTCAGATAGCGAATCCCACTCATATTCATTTGAATCAGTTTCATGAGCATCACTAGCTTGTATTTGCAGGATTCTTTCAACAATTTGTTGTCTGGTTTCTTCTCTTGATTCTTCTCTATCTCCCAATCCTGTTTTATCCTTGGCTTGCATTGTGATAGGTTGTATCGGTTCTATGATGCCTTCTTTCCTTTTACCAATAGGACCTTTTCCCTTGTATCCCATCTTTTCCATGATTGTCTTTCCTTTTCCATACTGCTTTGTTTGTACACTTGAGGTGGATGCTTGTGATGATTCTTCATCTTTGTATAACCAGTTTAAAACCTCTTTATAATCTGACTCATCCACTAATGTTCCTGATTTTACAAAGGTTCCATCAAATAGTGTGGTGGGTTGTGATGATTGTTGTCTAGATGTTGATGGTTGTCCATATGACTTTGGAGAAGATGAAATTTGTGATAAACATAAGGATTGCTGAAATGAGTATTCCCCCATTCCTTTGTCTTTCAATTGGATCTTGGAAACTTTTTTAAATGATAAGGATTCGAGTTGACCTTCCTGATTTTGTGGAGTAGGATTTGATGTACTTTCTTTATTTGAGGGATTGGCATCACCGATATCCTTACCCTTTGATTGGAACTTTTCTTAACCCACTTTGATAGGGAATTTAGTTGTTTCCCATCATTTGATAAACCCTAAGTTGGAGCTTCCCTATTGTGTGGTACAAAAGTATCTTGGGTAGTCTTAGGGTGTTACAATATTGGGGGTTGTTAGAGTCAGCTGCAATAGTGATTTTATGCCCATTGAACAAGAACTTCAAACACTGGTGATATGTGGATGGTATTGCTTGCATGTCATGAATCCAAGGTCTTCCCAAGAGTATGTTGTAGGTTAACTCTTTGTCTAACACCTGACATACTATATCTCTAACAACTGATCCCACTTGAATAGGTAGCACTATCAATCCTTGTGAAGATCTTTCCTCGTCATCATATGCTTTTATTGTGATTTTCCTTCTAGGATCAATAGCATTTTCTGAATAGCCTAGTGCACGAACAAGTTTCAAAGTACAAATATTCAGGACAACTCCTCCATCTATTAGGACACGTTTAATGCGGTGTTTATGAATTAAGAACCCAATGTGTAGGGCATCATTGTGGGGATGATTGATAGATACATCGTCATGTTCAGAAAAAGGATAAGCAGTGTGGTGCAGTCAAATGTCCCACCATAGTTTGGAATTGGAAAACCTCTAGATTATTTGGTACCGTGGTGGCAACTAGAGCTTGTTCCAAGATTTCCTTGTTAGCGGGTGAAATCTTGAGAAGTTCTAATATGGATATTTGTGCGGGTATCTTTTGCAATTGATCCACTATGTTATATTGAGTCGTAGGGATAGCAATTGATTTGGACATGGAAGGGGTAGCTCCTTTTAATGTTACCTTGGCTTGTCCTCGCGTGATTGCATTGATGGGTGTGTTGTCTTATTGCTCTCTTATTTTGATAACATTGATTTGATGTGAGGTAGTGTTGACATCATGGTGACGATTTTCAATTGCAATGATGTTTTGTTCATGTTCAATGGTATTATCGTTGGTTGAGTTATCATTTGCAATAAGATCTGATTTGTCATGGGTTGGATCATCAATCACCTCAATATGCAGAATGGCGGTGTCATAGACATAGTTTATGTTTTTTCCCTTGTTATTTGATGACGAGGATTCTCCTTTCTCATAGTTTGGTAGAGGGTTATTGAATGCCCCATGGTCATTGTTTGTTTGGAGTCCTACAAATATCATTTTTTTTCAATTAGATCTTGTATCAAGTGCTTCAACTGCATGCAGTCGTTGGTTTTATGTCCTTTGTTGCGATGAAAATCACAAAAATGGGCATCATTCCACTATGGAGGCTTAACCTGTGGTTCCCAATTTTTTTTCCTCTGGAATGTTATGACTTTAGCTTCGATAAGTTCCTTTAATATTGATTCTAATGATTGTCCCAAAGGGGTGAACCTCCTTTGATTTGTTCGATATAATGATGTTCTAGATCCAACATTACCTTGATTGTTGCTTTGGTTGATGTTTTGGTTGTTGCTTTGGTTGTTGGGGGGATTGTTATTCTGATTAGTTTTGGTGGCGGCTGTAGTTAGGTTGAATATAGGTTTTGCATTTTGAATTTCAAGTGAACCATCTTTGTTTCCAACGTTCTTGTTTTGTTGCCAAAACTTGGGTTTGTCACCACCATTGTAATTGTTGGAGGAGTTTGATGAGTTGTTTTCATTGTATATCTTGATGAATCCTCTCTTGACTAAAGCCTCTTCGATTTTAATCCCCATTTTCAATCAATTTTTTGAAGGTTGGGGGACATTGTAATTCCAATCTATAACTCATCTCATCATTGAGGTTGTCAATAAAGATTTCTATCTTTTCCTTTTCGGGTACGGGGCGAGAATAGCGTGTAAATAACCTTCTCCATTTTTGCAAAAATACAAGGAACAATTCACCCTTCTTTTGTTTCAAATTACAAATATCTTTCATGGTGATGTCATGTTGGATGTTGTAATAAAACTGGGTGATGAACTTGTTGACTAATTCCTCAAAGGTGTTAATTGGTGGGGTGAGTTTGGAGAACCATTCAAGACAATGTCCACCTAAGATTCTTGGGAATAATCTCATCAAATATGTTTCCTCATATGCAAATTCAAGACTCATGGTCCTAAATTCCCTCACATGGTCTATCGGATCAATTTTACCATTGTATTTGTCATATTTTGGGAATTGGCAATGTTTGGGAAAGGGAATCATGTGGATACTTTGATCAAATGGATAAGGAAAAATGTCTTGGATCAAGTATCATTTTGAGGTTCCTCTTTGCATATCAAGAATTTATTGTTGAAGGTTCTTCATTTGGTGAGTTAGAGCAACCACTTGTTCAGGATCATTTTCGGGCTTTTTGGGTGGTGCTTTCAATTGATTCACATCAAAGTCGTTCGACGATTTGGCACCTTGTTTAGCTAGCATAAGGAGGTATTTTTCCCCATTTCTTTTGAAACTATTTTCTAAACATTTGTGGAAATTAGGGTCTTGTTCAACATTTTGGATATATTCTTCGGTTATTTCTTCCCCTTTAGTGTTGTTGAGTCCATGAAAATGATTCTCTTCAACTTTCACCATGGTGTTTTGTGTTTCACTATTTTGGGTTTCGGTGTTTTGAGTCTCAATGATTGGAGTTTCAATGGTTGTAATTTCAATCGTTGGAGTTTCAATGTTTGGAATTTCAATGGTTTGATTTTCAAGTCCTTTTTCCTTGAGTTTTTGTTTTTGCAACCTTGTTTGAACGGACATACAAGTGTTATAGTTTTAGACTAAAGTTTGATCCAAGTTTGGAAGAGTACCAAGGATTATAACTAAGTCCAATAGAATGACAAATTCTAATGAGACTAAGTTTGATTTGACTATATAGCTTCGTTTCGTGATGAGAGGATGATAAATCTTGATGATGAAACTAGGCTTAATAATCAAAGGTGTGATAAATTTGATGATTTTGGTACTTTGAGATGTTAGATCTTGGTTTAGGTTGGGAAATTCCACTTGTAGAGGTCAATCTTAACAATTTTAGATTCTAAGGTATCTAAGGAATGATTTTATACTTGAGAAAATTCTAAAATTTTGGGTTCAAACTGTGAAACCAGAGACAAATTTTCTTCCTATACTAGATGCTCAAATCTTTGGAATAGTCTTGGATTTTGACAATAGTAAAATGAATACAAGTAGGGATTGTTCTTTGAAGCTCTTATGTATAAATTGAAGACCAATCTCTCTCTAAATTCGTAGAGTGTTGAGAGATGTTTTTGATGTTCTTTTGGACTAAGAACTTTGGACTTTGATTTCTAGATTTTAATCTTTCGTGAAATTATTTGACAAAGCACATGTTTAGACTCTGTTGTACCTGACGAATGGTTTTGGATTGAAAAGGATTCCCAGAATGAGACTGATTATCAAACAATAGATGAACTTAGGTCACTATTTTTTTGGTCTGCAAAATGTGCCAAAACAGATGCAAAATGCACCAGAACAGGTGCAAAATGTGCCAAAACAAGTGCAAGATGCACCAGAATAGGTGCAAGATGCACTACAGGACTTGCAAGATGCGCCAAAAAGTTTTACAAGGCTCTGGAAGCAGGTTTTGACTTTGGTATCTTGGACAAGTATGCGTGAATAGACATGCAAGATGCGCCAGAAGGCAACCAAGATGCGCTAGAAGGTTTATAAGATGCACCAAACTGGGAGAACAACACCGTTTATTGAAATTTTGTTTTATTCTTTGGAATTTCTAGTTAGAGACTTGGTTGTTTCAATGAATGTTATTCTGAATCAAGGTTTTCACTTTCAACATGTGATGTTTTGTTTGAAATTTGTTTTGAAAACTCTTTGATAAAGATACATCAAGCAATGCACAATCCTAAGGCTATGCAAGACTGTATTCTTTTGGATTCCACGTGGGTTTTACCCCAACCGCGCTTATTCTTAGCAGATGAATTTAGAAGCTTGGCCACATGGGCTTCCCCTTACAGTGCACTCACTTCTCAGGTCAACCAAGCTTCCAGCCCTCATAAAACTCCCATGGCATGCTGATCATCTCTACTAAAAACTACGAGAATGTGGATGTATTTGCAATGACTGTTGTTGCACCAAAGAATAGATAAAGGTTTTTGGCCAAACTATAACAAGGTTTCTAGTACAGACATTCTGTTCGTGGGGGATAATCCATGCGGCGAGAGACTATTGCTACCCTTCTCATCATAACTATCCTTGTGATACTTGTCTTTGTTCAAGTACCCACATTTATATACCGGCTGGAAGTCGCTTGGCTTTAGCGTGTTACCGGTTGGGTCATTCCCTTGGGTGATTACTTTTTCCCACAAGGTAGGCCCTCTAAGATAAACAAAAGAAAGAAAGTATACCTGTAGTTTGATCACTTTTTATTCCACATGAATAAAGAGAGAACACACGTTGTATACTCCACTCACACTCGCAAATAACCATGAATGGATCTGACTTTTTGGTCACCCAGTTAAGGGGAGAGCATATGCCTACCATTCATCAAGCATAAAATACATGGTGTTCATTAACCTTTTAATTAGGCTATGTTCCTAACTTAACTAAAAGGAAACAATTAAATCACTTCCAACCCCTACAATATGTCAATAGTTTATTTTTGAGTCTTTGACGGTGAATCTGGGAAACCTGCAAAACAAAAACACAGAGTATTAGCCTTCAAATTTAGTGAAAAATAAGGAAACTGCAAAATGCGCCAGAACATAGATAAAATGCGCCAATCTAGAAGCAAAATGCACCAAAACTCATGCAATATGCGCCAAAACTCATGCAATATGCTCTAAAACTCAAAAAACATGTTTTGGAACCCTGGTGAACTTTTTTGAAAATTGCAATATGCGCTATTTCTCATGCAAGATGTGCCAAAACTCATGCAATATGTGCCAAAATAGATACAAAATGCACCAATTGAGAAGCAATATGTGCCAAAACACATGCAATATGCTCTAAAACTCAAAAAACATGTTTTGGAACCCTGGTGAACTTTTCTGAAAATTTGCAATATGCGCCAATTCTCATGCAAGATGTGCCAAAACTCATGCAATATGTGCCAAAACAGAGACAAAATTTGCCAATCTAGAAGCAATATGCGCTAAAAAACATGCAATATGTGCCAGAATAGGTGCAAGATGCACCAGAGAAAGTGTCGTTTGCGCCAAAAGTCTCATGTTCGAACCTGCAAACCTAAATTTTCTAGAATGTTAAAAAAAAATGGGGCAGGGCCCCATGGTGGGCACCATTTTGTGTGTGTGTGAAATGTGGAAAGTTAGTAAATTAACACAAACCTTAATGAAACAAATTATATCAAAGATTCAAAGCAAAGAAGCTACTCTAAATTGCCACAAAACAAATCTTTTAAGAACGTCTCATTGTCCTCTATTCTTAAAGATTCTTTTAACCTTTTTGGCCCTCAAATTTCTATGTGCACAAAGGCTATTAGAATGACACTTAAGAAACAGGATTAGTATTTAACATGCAAGCCAATTAAATCCCTACATGAAACTATATGATAAAAATGATGATGGATACTATGATGAATGGTGGATGATTATGATGAATAGACAAACGGTGGTGGATACTATGGTAGTGATTTATATGATTTTACATATAAAAAAATGCAAACTCTAAATATTCTAATCTAAAATGCAACTATGATGCAAAGGATGACATAAAATGCAACTATGAAGCAAAGTTCTATTCTAAGATTTAACTATGATGCAAAACATGATATAAAATGTAACTATAAGACTCCATAATGCTCCCAAGCTCAAACGATATTCTTGCATGATAACTCTATTCAAAAGTGGATGCAAAATACAATGCCACAGGGTTGTATTTATAGTCTTTTCCAAGCATTTGGTGAGGTGGCAACGATTGACGGTCCATATCCGAACAAGAAGAATGAACAGTGGAGATGGAGAGAATCAAGATGATGTCCCCTTGACCAAAGACAACATGCCAAATGGATGGAAGAATCTCTTGACCAATAGGCAACATGCCAAATGGATGGAAGAATCTCTTGACCAATAGGCAACATGCCAAATGGATGGAAAAATCTCTTGACCAATAGGCAACAAAGACTCAAGTGTGGGAAGAAAAGACCATGTGTTTGAAAATTGGTGGAAGTGTGTGAGGAATAAGCCATGTGCTTTAAAAATTGGTTGAGGATAATTCTAATTAAAAATTAGAATTATTTAATTTCATATGACCTTGGTGAGGTGGCACAAACAGTTGTAGACATGTGCTTGAATTCCTAATCGAGATTAGTGAAACTTAATTAAATAAAACAAATTTATGGAAATTTGTTTATTTAATTAAATTAGAAGAATATGATTTTAGATTTGGAGAATTAGAGAAGGGTGAACAATATGAGAATTTATTTATATGTAGTCGAATATTAATTAAATAACTAGTATTTAATTAATTAAATGCCATGACCGATTTTAGGTGTATACAATATGTATGTCTTTAGAGGGAGTGAGAATTTCAAGAGAGAGAGAGAGTTGTCCAGGTAGGGTGGGAGGGAGAGAGGGAGGGGGAGTGGGAGAGAGACCTGAGAGAGAGGTAGAGAGAGAGAGAGCGGTACATAGAAAGAGGGAGATGGGAGATAGAGACATTAGAGAGGGTAGGAGGGAGGGAGAGATAAGGAGATGGAGAGAGAGAGGGTGCCAGAGGAGAGACTTGAGAGAGAGATGGGGTGGGAGGGAGAGACCTGAGAGATAGGGAGAGAGGGAGTGGGAGAGAGGGAGTGAGAGAGGGAGAGGGAGAGAGAGGGAGAGAGAGAGATAAGGAGTTCGAGATAAAGAGAGGGAGATATATAAAGAGACATATGGAGAGATATAGGGAGAGAGATATAAAGGAATATGTGTGTATTTCTAAGAAGAGAGAGGAAGAGAGATGAATGGATAGAAAGATGGAGACATATATAAAGACAAAAAGGGAGAGAGGAAGATAGAGGTAGAAATAGAGATGAAGATAGAGGGAGAGGGAGAGAAATAGATATAGAGATAGAGAAAGGTAAAGGGAGAGATAAAGATAGATTGATAGGGAGGTAGGAATAGAGAGGGAGAGATAGAGAAGAGAAGATATAGATATATAAAGGAAGAGGGGGAGATAGAGAAGAGAAGATATAGATATACATGTCTACCAAAACATTTTTTCAAACAAGTCACATGCCTTGTCCATGCTTCCATTTTGTGCCTATCTTGCAATCATTGCATTCCACAAGACTGCATTTCTTAAAGGTATTCCATCAAAAAATTCATGTCAGCTTTGACAAGCTAGTGAGCTCACTAGCTTATCAATGCGGTAGAATTGACAAGGTAGTGGGTTGTTTGAAAAAATGCCTCATAGAAATGGGGTCTCATTATCATGAGAGATGGGTTCTTGATATAAACCTCATAATAACTTCCTCATAGTTTTGAAAGTCGTCATGAAGCAAGTGGAGGATGCAAACTTTTCAAAGACCTCCATGCATGTCATTTGTGATATACAACAAACTCTTGATATAATCTCAAGACACATCTTGACAGATGCAAGAAAATTCACTCATCTGCCAGGAGATCAATCACCAGAATTCACACCATTGTGGATTACACTATTGGTCCAGATAATGCATTCGTCCTGGAGACAAAGAAGAGATATGAAGACTTCAGCGCCCAATGCAAGGAGCCATGAAGATTTATTTTCTTCTCTAGTGTTGAATATTTTTATGCTTTCCTTTACACATTTTGTAAATAGTTTTTGACATCTTAAATGTCTTTTGAGCAAATGTAATTACATGTAAAATTTGAGATGTTTTCCCAAAAAGATGGACAACATTTTTTACTAAGTCAAAGTTAGGTGAGATTTTCCTAATTTAGCTCACCTAACTTTCCTAATTTTGCTCATCTAATTTCCTAGATTTACTCTTCCCTCTCTTTTATAAATAGGAGGGATTTCTATTGTAATCTTGATCTTTTATCTCTTGCAACGAAGTGCTACTCATTTTGCAACAAATGTATGAAACTTTGTTCATCTTTGTGAATCTAAATCTGATCAATAAACAAGAAAGTTGCATACCAGACTTTGTGTTGGAATCGATTCTCTTATGGTTTGATCAAATTGGTGGTGATTAGTGTGTGAGATCTAAGGGCTTTGAATAAATCTGTGTAGACTTTGTGTTGCACTCTTTATTCGAATTTTTGTTTATGTTTGATAACTATTGGTGGATTATCTACAAGACTTTGTGCTTGTAATGGTTCATGTTGATCGTGAAATTGTTGTATCTAAGAAGACTTTGTGCTTCTAATACAACAAACATTATATCTCTCAAGGATCCATTAGTGAAAAACTACGGAACGACTTTGTACCTTCGTAAGCTTTTCTTATTTTATTGTTTATTATTATCATATCTGGTATCTCTAAGCTTTGTTTTGACAAGATATAGAGACATTGGAATTATTGTTTTGTTTTTAGTTAAAAGTTGTTTTGAATCAAAACTATCAATTGTGAAGCATTGTAAAACGTATTCTCTGAAAAAAAAGAGAAGTATGAATGTGACACACCTCCCATCTCGTAATTGTAGTGTTCATTTTGTGAATATTTAATTAGTTTTACTTTAGTTTCAGTAAGCAGTAAGAAGGGTGCCTCCCCTTTTTGAGAGGAGAGATTACATCTCACACAGTTGTGGTTGAAATGAAGGTTGTGTAATCTATTGAAAAGGTGATTACATAATTTTCACCCAACAGGTTTGACAACACACCCATCTTTAGAAAATAAACTAGTAGCTTCATTTCTCGAGGGGTTCGTGTCCAAAAGACTTGGAGAGCCCTCCTTATTTTGAATAGAGGAGAACAAATTCACCTCAGAGTCACAATTTGGTGAGATATTCTCCTTTATTGCAGAGAGTTCTAGAGTAGCACCCGAGGCACAATTAACCCCTGATGGTTTAGAGTTAGTTTCATTAATATTCACATAGCTTGAATTAGGGTTTTGATTAGCTTTTACATTATTCAATTTTTGCTAATAATTGGACAATTTCTCTGAAAATGCCCTTCTCTCCTACAAAGATAGCAAGCATTTATGCCACCCAGAATTTCAATTTCACAACTAATAACAGAGTTGTGATTCGACAACTCAATTTTTTCAAGTATTTCCATTCTAGATAATAATGTAATTAAAACCCTAGCATCCACGTGCGGAAGGGTAACCTTCGTATCTTCAACCCTCGTGACATTCTCGAAGGAAGAGAGGAGTTGAGGGAAAAAAATCCATAGAAATGGTGGAACATTTTTTTACAGTTAACCACCGCAGTCCAGACAATGCTAAGACTTCCTCCTAAATGACTTTAGGAGACCATTTCAATGCTCTGGAAATACACTTGCCAATGTTTCGTATCTTGCATTTTATGATCATGGAAGAAAACCAAAAAGAGTCCTTTGTACCATCCTACAGAAGGAGATTTTAATGCCAAATCTTTTCCCCCACACGTTAATAAACCATTCATCAATAATTTTTCTTGCAGAGAGATTTTACAATCAACAACTGCTAAAAAATTGCAATATTTTTTAACCTAATTTTTTCTCTATTTAATTCATCAGCCATTTCTGGATTAGGAGTCAAAGTAAGAAACATAAGGGAAGCCAAAGGATCGGTTACCTTCTCCCCCTCTTTTCCCCCGAACGACTCTGTCACCGCTGGAAGAATTTGAAACGAATGTTGCAAAAGAAGATACACGACCAACTTCTTCTGGCACACCATAAATCCTAGGGTACGCAATACAAAGTGCCACACAAGAGCCGAGGGCACGACCTTATTAAAATTTAATGTAGAAAGTCTTAATATTAAAATTAAAAAAAAAAAAAAAAAATTACAATAAATTTATTTTGATGATAATTCATAAATTTGTTTAAAAAAATTATTTGTTAAATGTTTTATAATATTTTTAAGTAATATTATTTTATAAATCTTAAATATACAATTATAAAATCAATATAATTTATATTTATAATAATATTATTAATACACAAATTAAAAATTGAAATAAATTTATTATTATTATATTTATTTTACTTTAAAATTATTTATTGAATATAAGTTAAATTATTAAAAATAATTATCATTGTATGCTTATGTTTTACTTCTTATAATACATTAAATAATTATAATTATAAAAATATCATCATTAATAAATGCATGTACCTTGTTCCACTAATATAGAAATTTACATTATAATGATTAATATATTATTAACATAATTTAAATAATAATTAATATTAATGTAATAATGTAAATATTTTATTAATATATTAAAATTAAAAAAAATAACTAACAAAACTAAAATACTATAATTAACAAAACTTACATTTATTTTTATTCACATTAATTAAAATTATATTTAATTTTTTCAAGCCTGCAAAATTATAATTACAATACTATAAAGACAAGTACTAATCACTATGTGACACTTTTTTATTTATGCAAGAATTATTTCTTTTTGTTTAAACCTTATTTCTATTTAATCTTTCTTAAAAAATTATTTATATTTTTTATTAAAAATTATTCTATTTTATTTATTTATATATATTTTAATATTGTGTGTATGACATTGATTCGTTAATATCAGCATTAATTACAATTATCTTCTTCAAAATATTTTATTTTATTTTGGTAACTGCAATTATATATTAGCATAAATTTAATGCAGAAGAGATTTTATACTGTTACATGATTTATTGTTTTGTTAAACGCCACGTATTTTGTATTTACTTCCCTAGACACCAAATTATTGAAAAAGAAAACAAAGTTGTTGAAAACACAGTTTTTGCATGGAATGGATTACCCAATGCTTTATTCACACTGTTCAAAAACCATGAAACAAAAGCATATTCGTATTCACGAGCAAAAGAGAAGTCCACCAAGCTGAAACTTCAAATCACAGCTAAAACCAGAGGCGGCACTTAAAACGGTAGAGATAAAACAGCTGTTCAAACACCCACACATCACAAGATTTATGGAACAAGTTAATTAGATGACGAGGCAACCCAAATAGGTATATTTCAAGGGACTCGAAGCATCTGGGCAGAGAGGGGTGCTGTATCTGCTTTGGCCGAACATAATATTGATCTTTGCTGTTGCAGAGCAGTAGCAGCAGGGCGTAGGCTACAGCTTGAAGTTGGTGCCAATGGCACTACTGGTAAATTATCACAGTTGCACACCTCAATCATGAAGCCATCTGGGTCATGAAAGAAGAGCTGATCTACAAAAATACCCATTTCTTCTACAGTACGCTTCACAAGTTTGATGTTCATCTCTTCAAGTCTTTTCTCAACTTCTTGCATGTCAGCACACTGGAAAACAGCAAATAGAAAAGCATCAGAGACTTCAGATTTCTTTTTCCTCTTTTTGCGCAAAATCTTAAAATATTGTTACCAAGTACCTGAAAAGAAATGTGATTATCCATGGGATTTATCTCGGTTTTTGTGGGCATTTTTTCAGGCTCCGGGCTCTGCAACAAATGTATTCCAATTCCATAGCTGAAAAGCCTAAAGTGCCACACAGAAAACAGAGTCAGTAACTGCCAGAAACACATAATAAATAAATAACATTGATCCTCCTGATAATGGGTCAGGAATGTGACCAGTAACATCTTTTTCTATTCTGAGCAGGTTTTCTAGAAGCTTCTGATTTCTAATCAACTAGAATCCAAAAGTTTGAAGCTATCAAAGAAAGAAATGTTAGTCTAGGTAGTGCGCAGGATGGATCAATGAGATTTTACAGGGATGAAAGGCTAAGCACTTTAACTCTTAACTCCAGATTAAAAATTCTAATGGGTTTTGCCATTCTTAAAGTTGGGTTGATTCTCCCTTCAAAAGAAAAACATCCTGCAGCTATTGGGCTCACCCAAATATATCGGAAAACCCTTCTAAATAGATAGGGAGAGGTGGGATTATTAAGGTTTTACAATATCACTTATCAAACGCAAACTAAGCAAGAGATTTCTTCTAATGAAACACACAGGAATAATATTATTAAGCTTTACCAATGCCACAATCACCTGTCAAAGGTAAACTATACAGTTCCAAGTTGGTGATCACCAAATGGCCTTCACCTGCTTGACACAGTTAAATTTATTTTACAACTAAATGATATCTTGGCAAAGCCTTGTATATTCCTTTATTGAAGATCCCCTTAGATGGCCTAAGGATCAATTCAGTAATTCTGTTTAACAACTAAGAATGGATTTACACAGGAGGGGGGCTTGGGCTCCTATTTTTATTTTTATGTTTAGGACAGTTCCATCCCTGTACAAAAAAGTGTATGTAGTTACAGATTTTAAACTGGGTATGGTGAGGATTGAAAGTTTCCTCTTCCAATTTATTGGAAGATTTTTCAATTTCTTTACATGAATTTAATTTTTTTAATTCTATTTAAAATTTCTTGAAAGCAATATAAGAGAAAAAAATAATATAAAATAAAAAATTCCCTATGAGTCCACCGCCTGAAAGTAACCCTAATCCCCTGGGGTTTGAAGATCTCCAAATGGTCTGGGCTTTTTGCATTAATTATAAGTAATCCTCATGTTACCCAGGGCATATTCTACCTTTGTACTGCTTAGTTCATCAAGATCTGCCTATTATTCTATTGTGGGGCATCTGTCAGGACAAGCTGTGGATATTCTAAATTGGAAATAGAAGATTTCAGAATCAGCCAGCTTTTGTTTTTAATAATTTAAATTTTTCTTCCTCAAAACTAGATGTCATCCTAGTATATCATGAACATCGCATGTCAAAGATAACCCATCTACAGATTGCAAACCCCACAAACGAAAACATATGATGGGTTTTTTTGAAAGCTATTGCAATCGGTCTCACAGTAACTGGCAGGTGAATCCAACATCAGACCCTACATGTATAAAGGAACAGTATCTAAAAGCTAGCGGTCTTTCCTACAGGGTGGAACAGGAATCTTCCCGCTTACTACCTTAGAACAATAAACAAAACACAATCAAAACCTCTTAATACTACTGTATTGCAAATTCTGTTCAAAAGATTACAAAACAAGCACAGGGAGAAGAGAAGTTCCCCTCCAGAGAAGAAAGTTGCCGACGAATATACCTAGGCCCACTGGGGGTCGTGGAGGCTATGTATTCTATCTTAATTTACTTACCATGCTCCATCGAAGTTGAAAGATCCAGGCCTCTTAATTGGAACAAAACCCAATACATTTTCGTAGAAGTCGAGAGAATCCTGAACAGATCTGCAAACAAGAGATATATGGTTTAAAGATACAAGAGGCAGTGCCCCGCCCTTACCTGTAAAGTTCTTCATTGTTCTACAACACCGGACGAACAAGCCAGGGGAAAATTCTCTCGTCCTCTGTCGAACAAGAAAATGAAGGTGAATTTGGGGGAACCTCAAAGTGCCTTTTATGGAGGAGTCCTTCCACCCAGGTATCCTTAGTTTTTCGATTACAGCTCATGGCTCATGTACACATTACATCACAAAATGACATATTAAATAATCAACGAAACCGCGACAACTTGCAAGTGCATCCCCGTGTTGTTTTTAATTGTGTTTTCTCTCCAATTAAAAACTCCGGAATACAGGTTTTTTTCCGTGGAATAGTGTTTGGTGCCATACACTTGGCGACAAAAAACTTGAGCATCCACGTCAGATGCCCCGTAGGCAGTCACATCGGCAGAGAATCTCTGGAGGTGGTGGTCCCACGTGTCAGTGCAGTCTAGTGGATTAAAAGCATGCGTGATTAAACTTAAAAAAGGGCGTTACATGCGGATCAACTTCACTTGCTGCGCTGGCAGATTACTGTCCATTCCTTCATTAAATAATAAATAATAATAGGATATATATTTCCGTGCTTGTCTTGTTCTCTGTTTATGATGTGGGCTCCACGCCTACGTGGCGATTCAACCACAGGGTAGGTGTTCCTCGAAAGTCGTGTCAAAATCTTTGTTTGTTTTGAATACACAATAGAGCAGGTAGGTCCCACGTGAGATGACGATTCTAAATGTTTTACGAATTCCCCATTATTTTATTCATTTGCTTTTTGGTCTCACTCGTCGTGCTGAAAGCCACCCGTGATCATAAACTATAAAATGTATAATTTTTTTTTTTCTGGAATAAAAGCTTGGTTATTTATAATAAATATTGGACTTGGCGGTCCGTGAACATCTATACAACTCTAATAATCAAAACTAGAATAGCCTATGTTTACTGGGGTTTTAGCCCATTGTTTTAGAACTTTTATTGATAGAAAAATTTTCCAGCAATTTCTAATATTTTCTGCTCATAACATGGCATTATCAAGTCACTTTGAAGTGCTTTTATGTCTTTTAGGAAAATCCAATTTTATTCGTTGGGTTGGGTTACGTGATTGAGAGGGACCTTTCCTACATTGACCACGTGGGGTTTTGATATTGATATTTATTTTGATTAATTAATACCAGGAATTATGTTATAATGATAGTAGGGAGTGGAGTACATGTGCTTTTATCATTTATATATCAAAATATTAATATTTAATAAATTAAATATAATATTTCTAAAAGTAACATATAAATTTATATTTTCATGTACATAAAAAATAAAATATTTTTTTAATTAAATAAAATAGTTTCCAAAATAAGTACTACATAAAATTTATGTCCTTATGTATGTAATAAATGAAATAGTTCCAAATTGATATATCTTGACATTTCTTAAATAAATGTATTTAAGATATCTATACTAACAATCACATCTTGATATATTTAAGATATGAATAGTTAGACCTACAAAATAGAGAAAGTGGGTTTAATTGAATTGCATATGCTTGCTAAAAGTGATTCCCTATCAAGAAATTAAGTGTTAGTGATAAAAAGCCATTAAAAATATGTTAGAAATTGTGTTAAATAGAATGGTTGAAACGTGTGAGCATATATTGAAATGAATTGTAATCTACAAAATGACAAAGAGAAAATTCATCGCCAACAATTTACCCACAAAAAATTCACCACCAACAATTCAAAATTCACTCACCGAAAATTAACTCCATTAACAATTTTAATAAAAACAAAGTTTTTGAAATATATATTAAAAATATATTAATGTGGTGAATTTTCCATAGTAAATTTTCCCATTGGTGGTGAATTTTCCTAGAGCCCTACGAAACACAAAAGAAATTAGTAATAGAGACATGGGTCCCACCAAGTGTGCAAGATATGTGTACATAAACAGTGAAGCATAAAAGAACAAGTTAAAACACAAAAGAAATTAATAATAGGGACATGGGTCCCATTACGTGTGCAAGAAATGTGTACATAAAATTTGAAGCATAAAAGAACAAGTTAAACAATATAAACTATTCTACACAAAATACATGAAACACTCGAGATAAAGCCTAAAGCTTAGTAAACATTAATGAAAACAAACAAAATTCTCATTAATACCAACCCCCATCACATCAAGACATGGTGGTGGTGGTTGTGTTCAAAGATAATGGATTTGGTCTTATTTGAATGTCTTCACCAACAAAATAAGATTCCAAATACATGTCACATGTACAAAAAGCTCTTGTTTTTATGTACAAAGGTCATACATTTGTTCACAAGCATGTGCATGGTTTGATGTGGTTTGAATAAGATTAGGAATGTGAGGGGTTAGGGAATTAATTAGTTTTAACTCACTAATATAAAATGGATAAAAGGGGGAAATTAATATTTATTTAATTTTTAGAAAGGGGATGGCAAATTTAGCTAAATAAATATTTAAACTTAGTTATCTAAGGTAGACTATAGAGGAAAGTTGATGAAATTGGTTAAGGCTAGAAATAGGATCAAATGAATAGTGATAAATAGTGAATTTCTTAATTAATTAATAGTATTTTTAATCAATAAGGGCATAAAAATAGGATAATTAATTGGATTAATAGATATTTATTCAATCAATTATAGAGGAAATGGTTGGATTATTAAGTAATTGTCAATGTGTCAATTTTAGATGTCTATAGTGTACAATGAGTATACCAAAGAGGTATGCAAAGTCAATTGGTAATTTTTTGTTTCTTTTCCATACATTCAATCAATTAATGGGATTATTTTTGTAGAGTAAAAAATAAACTATCTAAATTAGTGCATCCTTGTTGGTAGCCACCTCATCTTTTTTTTTAAATTTCTAAAATTTTTCAATTGAACATGATATTTCTTAGTTAAAATGATTTAAAAAAAAAACTAAAAATACACAACTATCTCAGAGTCAAGAATCCAAATATATAAATTTTTGGATATTTTGATTAGCTTTAATATGTTAAATTTATTTTAAATAATGCAAGTAGGTTGTTAAAATAAAAAATGAGGTTGATTAGAAATTAAAAAAGAAAATACTAAAACATATTAAAAAAAATGAAAAATATATCGTGCACTAGAGGAGAGAATCTTCTTCAAAGGGGTATAATTTATTTTTTGAAACTGATACAACAATTAGATAATAGTTGATGTCAAATGAAAACTATCAAATTCTAGTACATTTGACTTTAAAACGTTATTACGAGGAAAATATACATCAAAATTTTTAATTATTTTCCATGCACTAGATATTGAAGTTATCTATTTGGAAAAAGAAAAGGAAAATAAAATTGTTTTCTATTTTTTTTATTGACGTCAACTAAACGTTACTTTTTCCTAAAATTTTCAATAATTCAAAATCCGCTCTTAAACTTAAAATATATATATATATTAAAACATTTTTTTTAAAATTTAAAAAATTACAAGAATAAACTTCATCAAGATTTCTACATTTCCTTAGTTTACATAATTTTTAAACTCAAAACATAAAGACCACTTTTATGTGGTTGAAATTGAATTTTTTTTGTTTGTGTTGGTTGATTCCTTTATAAAGTGTGAGACATGTTTATACTTTTACCCCTTTTAGTGCACTTATAGAATGGTGAATTGAAATCAAGATGTTAAGGGAGTAGAACATGTAGGGGTCAAGACTCCATATGGACTTTGGACCAGGGGAGAGGTTGGAGGTGTGAGCTTCATATAGAGGCCTAGGGTTTGAAGAGTGTTTTTCCCTTGCTCTTAAGGGTTAGGAGTGTTGAGCTTTTGGGGAGTTCTAGAACTTTGGGGCACAAAGCATGGTAAGGGTGGGGGTTAAGGTTTGAAATACAAAGGAGCAAAAAAATGGGAAGCTATGGGGGATGAGGCATGGGTAGGACTTGGTACCAAGGAATTGATGTCGAAGTATGAGGTTCCCACGAAGGTCCAAGCTTTGGGGAAAGAAATTTTGGACCCCAAGTTCACAAACATACTTGGAACCAAGGGACTATGTTCCAAGGTTTCTAATCCCTATAGGCCCCTAATATTTTCCATACTTTGTTAGGTTCGCAGTGGACTTAGAACATATTTTGAAGTCCCAAACCTTATTTTTCCTCCACTTCCCATAGTAAAATGCATAACTTTCTTATGTGTATTAGTTCTTAGTGAGGAATTAAAACCACTTGGTTCCCAATCCCTTTATATCCCATAATGCATTAACTTAGGGCCAAAATTTAGCTTTCTACACGAGCTTGATACTTGGCCTTGAGTAATTTTTAAAGTATATGACCTACCATGTATCATGAAATCTTTTAGCCAAGCGGTTTGAATGTCAATGACGACTCAAAAACCTTTATGTTCCAAGTCCAAACTTGTTCAACTTGAAATCTATAATCCGCCACATTTTAAATATAACCTTTAGGGAATATTTTTAATAAAAGTTGGTAACATGATTTTATTTAGGTATTATTTTTATTTGTATCTACTTTTAGACTTTAGATAAAATTATTAATTTATCTATTCTTTATTTTGGTTTAGATTTTTATATGTTGAAATAATTTAGATCACTTTCATGCTTATGAAAATTATTAGTTCCATAGCTACTACCCTGGGTATGGATGTCACCACATCAAATATTGTATGAAACTTAAAACCATAACCTCCAAGAAAATTCTACCAAGCCTTTGTGAGTTTTGAATATATGCATACCCTCAACATCAACAATGACTATTATGTATAAAATAAACCACCTATGCTACACAAATTTGTATGCCACTTTATTGTCTATTATTTATACCTTGTTAATGAATGAATAAAATATATCAACACCAAGAATGGATTTCATCCATTCAACTACAAATTCATTTCTTTAACTAGCTATGCTAAATGCCATTAGTTACTTCAATTGTTATAACAATTGATCAACATAAAACTAAGACAAAGATAATTGTGTAACAACATACCTACAATGTGAAAGCCTCAAATTGTTAAATATTCTAGTAGTCTAGAGCTAAGAATATAGTGAAAATAAAGTGAAGGAATAACTAGAGCTTGTATTTTTGTAGAATTTTTTTATGTTGGCCTTCTACTGGATCACAAAATGTCATTTAAGAACATTAATTGGTGAAGGGATTTTCTACACAATTTTACATAGATAGAATAATGAGGGCAATATGAAAGGGTGTTATGTCTATGCATATATTGACTTATGAACTTTATAATAACTAACAATTAATCTATAGATAAAATTAAAATTGTATGGGAAAAGATACTCTTTATAGAAATTATATGTAGGTAAATAAAAAATGAATTTATAAGTAAGCTCTATAGATGATATCACATTAAAAAAATAAAAATACTTATTTTATGCGTTTATACATCTTATATTCAATTATTTTCAAGAAAAAATATCATAATCAATGATTGGTTAATGACAATTGCATTGATTACAAGTTATATAAGAAATATACTTGCAAGCATCACTAACTTTGGCTCTATAAACTTGAAATACTACTTATATATTTATGATGGAATGCAAACACACAATGTTCTCCTTCATAAATAATATATAAAACTTGTTTTAGAAGGTGCTAATGTAAATGATTTAATTGCAAGGCTCTAGAAAGAGAAAATAATTTCATATTATTGTAGGATTACAACTCCTAAAATGATAGAGTAATTTGAGAAAATAAAATATATATTAGTTGGTGCTCTTTTTATGTATGAAAAAAATGGGTTAGAATAAATATTAGTAAATAAAAGGACAATTTTTTTCATGAAAAAATAAATAGATATATAAAATATAAACCTTTTTAGATATTTCCATTTTATAATTCTCTTAAGTGATCCTCTTCATGCCTTCTTAGTGCAACATATGGAGTATCTAACATGTTTGTATATCTTTGGTATATGAATACAAGAAACATTTGAATACTTGGAAGGGAACCCAATCTAAATATAGTTGCTAATGTTTATTGTTTCTCTTTCAATTATTATGCCATGTAATTTATGGATTGTCGAGGACCATGCCATTTTAAGAGGAATATATCAATACCCCCTAGGCTTAGTTAGGTGATGGGAACATTTTTTGGTTAGGTGTGGTCCCAAGTTAGGCCCTAAGGAACTTGTGAAATGAAAATGGTGTTGACTTATCAAGGTCAATGCTGGCTAATATGCAAGTCAACATATCATGATATGCTTTAGACCTATGCTTAGCTTTGGCTACATATTTTACAATGTAATTCAATATTGCATACATAGAAAGAATAGGTTGGCAATCAATATTATATATCTAGATGGATAGGATCAATGGGTTGTGAAGATTTAGGTGATCATCGTTATGAGTAGGTACACATTTAAATGGTTCACCATTTTTAGCAATTGTTAAAGTTAAATTTTATTGTAAGCTAAATTAGGTGGTTTTGTAATAATATTCTACATATGTTTTTTCCTTTTTAAGCATGCTTGCAAGATAACTTTTGTATTTTAACGAAGATGATTGAGTAGCTTAGTGTAGTCTATAAAAGGGGTGAAAACATCAATCATTTTTGTATCCATCAATCAAGGTTCATCAAGTATAGAAAAATGTAAATTTTAATTTCATTGTTGAAGGCTTTGTGGATTCCATGTAGACACATAAATTTATTATATTTATTTATTTTTCGTTTCCTAGTTATCCCATTATAACTTGCTAATGTTAGGTGCATGGGGAAGCAAAAGGAAACCATGAATATGTGCAAAGCCTTTATGTTTCCATACATACCTATAGAAAGTGGGAGAAGTATTAAGGAATAATTATTAATTGGGCTTGTGCATAAATATGGGAAACCAAAAGGGGGACACGACCACTTTTGGGTCCATGAAAGGGAAAGCACGTTGGTGTTATAGTTTTGTAGTGATTGTTCCTAGGTTTATTATTATCAAACCAAAATGTGAGCATCTTATAATGCACTCACATTTTTCCTATGATAAAGATACAAAAATTAAAGACCCAACTCATTTTAGCATGACCCTATTTCTCCCAACACCTCAACATGAGTGAGGAATTGTGCTAGCATGCTTGCAAACTACTTGAGTGTATTCAAGCTAATACAATGCTATCTTAATGTGAACAAGGTTGAGGATTTAATATTTTTAGGCTTTTAGTTGTTTAAGTTAAATGAAATTTTTTAGAGTATTCATCCTACATATATCAGTCCTTCAACTCTTGATTAAGCAACTAAGCTAAGTCCACAAGTATGTAATTTATAACAAAAGAGTGAATATATATTACATGTAATTTTTCTGTCATATATAAATGGTAATATTAAAATTCATATTTGATTATGAATAGGTGGATGTTTGAATTGTTAGGTCTCCAAAATATTGCTCCATTTCCTAGAACCAAATCTCACTCACAAGGCTAGGGTTGTCGTCGTGCAAGTGAAATTAACTCATCAGTGTAACAATGGAGGATTCTAAGCTAACTCTATGAGTGAGTTATATCTCCTACACTTTGATCTCAACTTACACTTGCGATGGTATTCCTAGGGGTATACCTTAATAGGCATTAAAATCACCTAAAATGAATAATAACTAAATATGGATAGCCAAACCCAACTTTTTTTCTTGGTCCCAAAGAGTGTCACTAAACCAAGAATAAATGGATATCTTTAAACCCCTATATAGATTATATAAATATGCAAGAATAACCCAGATGAGAGATTTATTTGAAACTAATTAAAGATAAATACCTGATTATATGTTAAGGTTATGAATGCATAATGACTACTCCTACTCCTACACTAATGGTTTATTTTTTTGAAGGATGTGAGGCTGGTTAGGTGGACTAGATACTTGTGCCTTATTCATTAGGTTGCATAGTCACAAGTAACAAAAAAGAAAATAGTGAAGGAGACATACAAGATTTAATCTAGACACATATGCCATCAAATTATATGCATTACACAAAGAACATACTTATTAGGTTGCATAAATCCATATGTGATAAACAAATGATTATTACAAAGCCTATAATACATTAGAATACTATCACATTATCAAGTGTTCATTACATTCATGTTACCAAATGTGACATGGGGAAATCCTACACAATATAAATATTTTTCCTAGAGAAATACAAATAGTGTGGAGACATTCATTTCACAATGCAAATACATTTAATCCTTCGTATGCCTCATATTTTTATATAGATATTCATAAATATTTTTATTATTTTAATTATTTTATTTTTGCTAATATATTTATAATTTATTATAATATTATTATCTTATTATCTTATCGTGTCCTCACTTTTTAATTTTGTTTTGTTATATTGTTATTATATTATTATTCTATTACTATTACTTTTGTTAATATATTATTATATTTTATTATAATAATATTAATTTATTATCTTATCTTATCCTCTCTTTTTTATTTTATTTATTATTAGTAAAAATGACTATAAAAGGCCACACCCTTTCTATTGATTTTTCAAAATATTTGCATTCATATTTCTACCATTAGAATTGTAGACATAGCTTCTGCCTTGCATGCATCTCATATTACATTATAATTTCCTCATATTACAACATAGTAGAAATATATATATATATATATATATAAAAGTGTTAATATTTACCCTAGGCCATTACACTTTCGGGTACCATCCCAATCTCCTTCCCCAACACGACCCCCATTGTCCATCGCCGGCATTGTATAAGTGTTGACAAAGGCGAAAGACCAGTCTAGCATCCCATTTTTGACTTCACCTACCTAATTTTTTAGAAAGTTGATACCCATACGGTTGTGGTGTATGTTCATTCCATGACCCCAAATCAAGAAAGTCACCTAGGCAAAGTGACGCTCGTGAGATAAACGTGATGGTTTCAGGTGCAAAGATGTTTTCGATGGATTTTCATATTCATTTTACTTTCCCTTCTTCCTAGATGGTTTCCATATAATTTATGACCTTGTCTCCCCAAGTGTGAGTTAGAGTAGCCTCGATGTCATCTAATTATCAATAATGTTTGAGTGTTTCATGTCCTTCCCAAGAATCCTTCCATTATCTTGCCCGATCTCCAGACCGCACTGCTCCATGTGATGTGATTTGTAATTATGTCTCTACATGAAACTATGAAGTTCTAAATAGTAGGGCCACATGGTGGATCACACATAGTGAGGATCCTAGTAGGGCATGTGGAATCTAGATAGTGAGGATCCCAGTAGGGCATGTGGAATCTAGATATTTATCTTGTAGTATCTTTGCCCATTTTTTTTATCACTTTTTACATACATGCTCCAAACTAGTTCTGCACCAAGAGCTAGATTCATCAATGCTAGGTTCCTCACACCAACACCCCCTCTATTTTTAGGACAATTTTTTTTATTCCATGCTATCAATAGTAGTTTCTTACTATTTGTGCTATCATTCCAAAAAAAAATTCCTTATCACCATTTCCTTTTCTTCCTCTACCTTCTTCGACATTGAAGGCATTACAATGTGTAGTTAGAAACTGTAGGTCTATTACTACATTGAGCATGATTATTCAGCCAAAATCCATCAACCATCTACCTTTCCAAGTTTCAACAACTTTTTCCACAAGTTTTCCTTATTCATTCCTAGGAATCTCCCTGAGAGGCCAAAAGATTTCAAGCCTAGAGCCTTAGCTATGTCTCTTTATTGGTGCAAATTTGTGTTAAAGAAGAAAACCTTTGATTTCTTCCAATTGACTTGCTATCTCGACACCTTGTAAAAACTCTATCCCGACACCTTGTAAAAACTTTTAGTGGCTCCCTTAACTATTTTTTCCTCCCTCCTTGTGGCTGAGGCAAATAACATCATGTCATCTGCAAATTGTTGATGGGTTATCACTTTTGTGTTTGGTGCAATTTTAATCCCTTCCCACTTGCCTTTATCTCTTGTCATTTATCTCTTATCATTTGAATGAATCTTCCTAAATCTTCTATCATTGTGAAAAAAAGAGACGGTGATAGAGGATCACCTTACCTTATGCCACTTGTTTTTTGGAAAAAGTTATAAGGTGTTCCATTAACTAATATTGAAAACCTAAGGGAGTTGATGCAACATTTAACCCAATCAATCCATTCCTTCTCAAAGCTAAAATACTCTAAAACATTTAGTAGGAACTATCTATCTACCTGATTGCAAGCCTTTTGAATGTCTAATTTAATTACCATATTCCTTATTTTGAGTTTCCTTATGGTATGTATGCCTTCATGGGCCATGATTATTCCTTCCAAAATGGACCAACCTAGTAATGACCTATTTTAGTCCTTAAATCGTAGCATTAAATATTAATTCCTAGGCAATAATAGTTATTAATAGCCTCTCCTTATGAAGGCCGACCTAGTCAAGACAATCAACAATGGAATGAAGGTGGTCGACCTAGAAAAAAATGGATATAAATTAAACAACAATGATTTATATAAAAGGTGGGGTTGACATAATAAATTAAAGATTATTAGGGGTAGCAATTATCAAATAATAGATAGGTAAATAACCATAAAAGTTT
Organism: Sequoia sempervirens; assembly: GCA_007258455.2. NCBI lineage: Eukaryota > Viridiplantae > Streptophyta > Pinopsida > Cupressales > Cupressaceae > Sequoia > Sequoia sempervirens. The sequence goes on from VDFB02089842.1 coordinate 59,934, forward strand.
GAACTCAAGTTATGAAAAGATGTATCCCTTGCAAGGTAGAAGCCTCAATGAAGAGGCATGACTCCCTCTCGTTTGAGTATATATAAATGGAGAGAACAAATCATTTGGGAGAGGAATCAAGCAAATTGGATAAAAGAGAAATAAGCACTGGAAATTGTAACGCCCCACCAGGCAACCTCAAAGGAAACTAAGATATCTCACAATTATGACATTTTTTTAAAAAAAATAACTAAGATGTAACATAATATAACATACATCATTTGAAATGAAACTATACATGTACTGTATATAACAAATCCATTGAGGTTATGTGATTGCATTACTTTTTGTATCAACATCATTACATCACATGAAAATGAACAATACATTAAAACTTGAAATTATATTTCACAAGGATTACAATATTACAATGTTGCTTCTCATCATGAATGGGAAGAGTACAAAAACATGGAATATTACATATGAAATATATGAATACAAAGTTGCAAGGCTGAATCCAACTCTGGTACAACTCAGGAGTCACTGCAAAGGTACAATTCTACACTTCTCGATCGATGGTTGGGGACCCAATGGGGTGCATAGCACGTTCCACCCAACCACGTGGACCCGAAGGCCCACCCCCTCGTGCTAGGAGATGACAAGAAGGACCCCCAACGAAAACCATCAAATGATACAAGGATACAAGACTTCACAACATAAACCACAATAACATAAGGCAACCTCCAACTGGTACAAAATATAACCACACAAGATGTAACCAACATAAAAAAAAAAACCAATAGAGCATCAACATACAAATGCCGACATTTGCTTCCAGAGGCCCAAGAATAACTTAGAGGGAAACGAAGCATACATGGTTGTTAAAGGGTGGAGTGTCATCGCAATGTTGCATGGGTTACCTTGGCGATTCGCTTAGGGCTCCCAACCCCCAACTTGGGTTAACCTGGTGACCTCTTACGAAACCCGACCCCACATGCAATCCATTGTGGAATCGATTATCTTTAATAAAGACAAGATATTGATCTTGCCATTCCAGGCCTTCTCAACTCATCCCCAAGTCTGAACTAGCCCTTGAGTCCATGAGCGAGGCATAATTTATCTAGTTAAATGTTTTAGTCTACCTAATGTATTGATTTAGTTTTCACTGATTAAGCTAACTCCACATGAGTTACCCAGGAACCACTTTGTGTGCCGGCCCCCATGAAGAGCCACTCCCCACTAACAACATATCACAAAAACACAAAAGGAAAGCCAACTTGCACAAGAAACCTAATCCAATAAAATAACTGCATCAAGTGAGGCATGCACCATCTCACGCTTAGAACAAATGGTAATTATCACTACCTTGGGTTCAATTCTTCACCACCCTATAAATACAAATAACATTTTCATAACTAACAATATCTATTCAAATCTACTTTATTATCTTTTCTTTCAAAGAAAGAATAATAAAATTACATAATTCTACATTTCCCTCTTATCTGAATAACATTTCCTTATATGATTTTCCCAACCTTTACCTAATAGAATCAATAAATTACAAAGACTAATAAGTCCTTATTAAGAAGACCTTCTAATTTTGAATCAACAATATTAGACAAAATGCTACATGTTGTAACTGAAGAAGGAAAAACAACAAAAGAGTTCTAGTAGTCAAGACGCAGGCTAACATTAAAGCTTTGCTTGTGTTTAGGGTGTACACAGCCATGCCGATGGAGGGTTGTGCATTTCTTTGAGAGACAGGAGACCATAATTTCCAGAGCGGATTAATAAACATAGGCATGCGTGGATCTAATCCCTGAATAAAAATGATTGAAAGTTTCGTGAAGTTCCTTTTTATGCTAGATCAGCTAAGGCCCAAATTTTGAAAGGAGATTTAGTAGAAACAACTTTAGCATTGATGACAAACAAGAAGCATGGCCAAAAGAACTTAACATATTTTTATTATTAGCTCAAC
>VDFB02089842.1:61990-110281 GCA_007258455.2 Sequoia sempervirens
TGTCTATGTACTTCCTTCGCAATCTTTCTTCCCTACTGGTTCCTCATCTTTTCTGTTACTTACCTCTTCACCATATGTCTTTATCTTTCCATCTCCTTCTTTCCCCAAGAAGGCCTCCCCAGATGAGTTCCCCAGTGATTCATTTTATGAACATTCCTCGGTCGAGTGGCCTTTAGATTGATATTTGTTGCAAATTACCATTTGGTCTTCCCTCTCAATTTTTTATTGTCATATCCCAAAATTTGTCTTGATTTCCATCTCTTTGAGGAGGGTGAGATAGGGTTTAGTGTTAATGCATATTTTGACATACATTCCATAACTCTGTTCTCTAAATTATTATCTGCTTGCATGAAAGTACCCATCTTATCTCCTATGTCCTTGAGAGTTTCCATATTCCAATATTCTGTTGGTAAATTGTACAACCTTAACCAAATCGGTATCTCTTCAATTGATTGTATTAGAGGATTGAAGTTGGTCTCCCAATATTTTAAGTAGGAGCATGTGCCATCCATTGTGTATGGACACTCATTCAAAATTTTCCTTTTGATCGTTCCTGCTAGACATTCTACAAAGAAGAAACCATTTGGGAGCGATTTCAGAGTGACTTCACTCCCCTAGTTTCAATCACACCATCGTATCAGCTTACAGAAGGCTCATCATTCCCCCCCATTTTAGGAAAAAGCAACCTCTTTCATTCTATCCACTTCTGTATTCAAAGTTTTATTTTTCAAAAAAAAGAAAAGTATTTTCTTGAGATCCTAGGGTTTAGAGGGATTTTTGTTCACACTTGATGTGTCCTAGCCATATTTTCCATATATTTCACTATTTACCTCATCTCTTTTATCAGGGTTGCATTTTGGCTCTATGTGCCAATCTTGCCTCTATCTTCATGGGTTGGATCACCAATCCATGCTTCTCTAGGTGTCTCTACACCCATGCTTACTCACATCATACCACCCTTTGGTTGATTTATTTGATTCCGACCCTAATGGGCACTCTTGTTCTAATTCACACATCAACTCCTCCAACCATCTTTCCCATTCATACTTTCATTCCTTGAATTTTATTGCCTAGGGCATATTAGTTTCTCCTCTAGCTTCCTTCCTCTCCTTGTCTCCCACACCATACTTAGGTCTATTACAAAGCTTCCATCCTTCATGTGCACCGTTGTAGTCTCCGAATTGGAATCTTCTCATCCTTCAACTTTATTGATTTATATCCCTATGAGCCATATAACAATAATCTTCCCTACCCATGTTTCACTCCTAGAACTACTTTCCTCACTGGGTTTGATTTACTCCCTTTCGTTGCTCCTTGATTGACCATTCTATATCTACCTGGTCTGCCCATGTGCCAATTTTTTGCGCCATCTGTCTATTCTTAATTTTTTAAAAAAAATTAAGCTAGGAATGTACCCTTAGGTGGAATACAAATTCCTCACTTCACATCCCATGGATAAATGAAGATACAAGATCTTTCCATATTTTGTCGTAACAATAAAATAAAAATGAGAAACTAGTTAAACCCTTATCATATTTGATGTCAAAACAATGGAACCCTTTTCATATTTCGTAGTAGGAGGAAAATATTAAAATGTAGAGTAAAATGCCGTGAAATGAAGAACAAAAGATTACAATGCATAGATGACTATAGACAAAATGAAAACTAGTGAAACCCTCCCCATATTTCATAGAATCAATCTTTTTTAAAGAAAAATTTGCACAATGAAAGTTTGTGCAACAAAGAATAGAATGGTATAACTGTATGGTAGAATACTGTCAAAATGAAAGACAATGGTACAAGTCAAGTGAAGTTAAAAACCTCACCTGAAAGAGAAAGGGAGCTTTCGAGAGTGCAAAGCCAAACAATGAAGTGTGCAAAGCCGAACAACGAATTGTGGAGAGCCTAACTAGTATGGGTGCGTAACCAAGCAAACACCAGAATAAACACAAACAAAAGGAATGACAATGAGGGATATGTGAGAATTTGGAGCATTGAATGAACCTTGATCTCTGAATTATGCGCTTGTCAGGTCGAGTAAGGCAAGTTTCTCAATGGAGGTAACGAAGGGTGTGGTAAGCGATTAATGCTCTCAATTGAACGTTTGAGGTGGCAAAGTGGTCGAAAGCCACACATCTATCCGATCCAACACACAAGTTTTTTTGCATTGATGAAGCAGGTGGATGGGCTCCACTATCGGGTAGAGCCCAAAATGGGCTCGTAAGGAACACCGTGGATGAATCGGCAGTGTGTGACAGGTGGTGGGGTGCTCAAAATTAAAAACAAAAACAAAATTGAGAGATGCACAAGTGACAAGGTGACGTGGTGGACAATTTTTTTAATTTTTTGATCCACATGAACCTCCAAAATTAGGATGCCCTAGTATGGGCTCCCCTCCCCTATATAGAGTTAGAAATGTAAAATATGTTTTAACAAATTGACATCAAACATAGAAATAGAGAACAATTCCCAGCTATAAATTTCTATAGAATTGCCACCAAACATAGAAATCAAGAACACCGCCCAAATATAAATTTCTATAGATTTGCGATGAGTTTTAGTAGCTAGTGAGCATTAAGTTGAGGGGAATCTAAGAATTGACAATGCATGAAAACTTTACCATCATTGAAGTTGTTTGTGTAAGAACAATAGATGATTCATATAGTGGAGGGAGTAGTTGAGGTACAAGGTTCCAATCCACAACACTACAAGTTCATGTAGTTATTGTAGACTTTGAAAGTAGCTTTGTTTAAGAGCAGTTTTGCAGATAAAAATAAAAATAATGATTTACAATTGGATAGGAAAGAAAAAAAATTACATTTGGGGGAATCCTTTGGAGTTGTGGGAGAGGGCTTCAAAATCATTACAACCATGCCTAAACCAAAAATAGGGGAACCACCAGCACATGATAAAAAGTGCGACAAAAATTGAATGAAATCTTATAGTTAAATTATATATGCTTCACAAATCAATATCAGTAGGTGTATTGCTGGACAGGTGGTAATATCTAAGTAAGCATTTTTTTTAGACTACAGGAATCAGTTGGGTATCCGCCCCCCTATAAGGTCAGGTATCTATCTCCTTATAAACTATAGTGCGCTTGGTAAAAACAATTTCACGTGACCGGTGATGCTAGCACGACACACCCTCTGGAACCACCAAGATGGTAGAAAGCAAAATAAGCATTATTAACCATTCAATATGTTTTGACATTTTTTAAAGAGTTAGAATTATATAGTCACATGGATAGAGTAATTGGACACAATATGCTTGATAGAGTGAACATTGGCATCATATTGGATTCTCTAAGGGAAAATTCCACAATTAACAAATAAGAAACCATTATAAGATATTCAAACAGAAGTAATTCTAGATGCATAAATAGTTCTATGTCCACTCCTTGATCTTTCAAATAATGGGACAAATTGGATCTACCTTGAAAAGGCATTCAAAACTTTCAAGCAAATGCAATTGGCAGGTGTAAAGACAAATTCCACAACCTTTTCCAACATCTTCTCTACTTATCCCAAAATGGGATCTTTGAAAAAAGGCATGGGCATCTATTAAAAGTATAATGGGAGGGAGTTTTTTTTCAGTTGGAAACACTTTGGAAAATGTGGAAGTATAGATAAGGCACATGAGATGTTTGACACAATGTCTCAAATAAATTTGATCCATAACCTTTTCCAACTTCCTCATTGCCTGTGTCAAATTGGGGACTTTGGAACAGTAATGGACATCCATCAAAGCAAAATGGATAGACATTTTATTAGTTTTAGAAGTTGTAATTGCTCAGATATGCTAATCTTGAAGTATAGAAAAGACATGTGATTTGTTTGATAGAATGTTTCAAATAAACGTGTGATGTTATGAACTGTAATAATTGCAGATTATGCACAAAATAGATTTGTTGAAAAGGTTTTAGAAACTTTCAAGCAAATACAATTTTTTATTTTTGTGTTTATATGTAATCTCTCATTTTTTACTGATTGTCAGTTCATATGTTTGAAATATATAATTGTCTTGTAGTGATAATTCAGATGCACTGCATCAAAATGTTGTCATCAATAGTACTAAATTAGTACTGATCATGAATTAGATAAGGTAGTAGATAATGATTTTAAAGAATTTAATCATTCATTTTGAGTTTCAAATGTCATTAAGATTTTAATTTTGAAGATATATAAAACTATCATTATGAAGCTAGAGGTTGTAAAATCTAGACTAAGGGAGCCTAAAGAGTTGGTGCAACACTCTGCATATCTTATGTGAACATGATGCATTAATATTTCTATAAACAATAGACATTGAAACTATTGTTTTCATGTCATTTGTTCATATTTTATTTATGTGATAATACAACATTTTTCATAATCTTATAAAATTTGAAACTTTGATGATGAAACTTTGACATTCTCAAGCCTACTGAATTAATTGATAGCAAATTTAGACTTGAGGAAATTCTTTAATCTAATGCATATAAATAGTGAGAAAGTATTCCTCACCTAATAAACAAAATCTTATAATTTCGAGTATAATTACAAAGCCTAAATGAGATTTGCTCTAGCTCCATAAAACTGATTGAATACAACATTTTTTTAATACTTTTTTCAAAAATTTCAATTGACCAAAAATATTAATAAATTGTAGTGTAATAAAAATAAAGGCACTTAGAAATTACGAGCTAAGTTCAAAGTCCCCTCCTTGTAGTAAGACAACCCATAACTCCAACAAATGTGTATTTGAGTGTGTCCTATTACTTTATCACAATACTAAGGAAAAAAATATAAAATTTAAACAAAAAATTATTATTATACTTCTCCCAGGTTAAAAAGATAAGACTTCCTTTTGAACCTTTTCCTGTCCTTTTCAACTAGATTATTATTTATTCAAGAAAATTAGGATAGAATTAAAAATGATGATATAGTTTAATGGAGATTCATAAATTTGGGAAACCAATTCAATGTAAATTTTGCAAGTTTATTTTTTAAAATTTAGTCTAAAAGATAAGAATCATGCTTAATGAAAATCCAACATCTAGTCAACCATTCTTAGTATTAGGAAATTGTTATATTGATCAAACCATTTTCTACATAATTCTATGAGAGAAAAATATACATACAAAGTATCCACAATCAATGTATTATTCAACAATGAAACATTACAATAAACTTGTAGAGTTTCCATATATACTTCTAAATCATCAAGCTTCTCTATTGCATCTTTCATGTGTCCAAGCATAATGGATAACCATGCAACCATACAACTTATATTAGGTTTCACATATGCACTCTACAAGAGAGTTCAATACAAATGGCTACTAACCTTAAAGATTATGATAGCCAATCTCAACCACTAAACTTGTGATTGTTTTTCTAAATCCAAGCTTACACAAAACAATCAAGTGGTATTGGAAAACTATGTGTCCCAAAACCATTAGTGCACAAAACCATTAATCCCAACATTTATTTTTTGACACTAACATTTTACAATATTAAATATTTTTCAATGTGCAATCTACACAAAATATCTAACCAATATTACATACAACTTCACGGTGTGCCCAAACAAATATCTAATGAGACTAGAAACATCTTTAAAAACACACCACAAATAAATATTTACTTTATATAATCAAAAAGATAGTAACAACACCCTCCTTCTCAACACTTATAAATGAAATCTTTAGAGACAATTTGAACAAAATTTAATAATTAATTTTAATTTCTAAGAAGAGGAAGTTTTTGGCCTCGTCCTAGCTATAGTAACCTGCAGAATTAGCATCCAAGGTTCAGATCATCACTTTCTTGTCTACTTTGGATGCTAAGTGACAGTGGTGGCCCTCCATATTCATAAAGTTAACCTCTGCTCGACTGATTCGGCTTGTACCTAATGTTCTTCTACCATCATGTACCTAATGTTCTTCTGCCACACTGCCAAGGCCGCCCCAACATCACATGGCTATCATGTCAGACCACTTCATCTTGATAACTTCTGACACTGAAATTCACCTTAAAGTGTCCACACACTTCTGCTTCATGACCTTTCTGCAACCACATAATTTTATACAGATTTATACATGGGGCACACTTTAGACCACACCTGGAGCATCTCTGCACATGCCAAATTATTTGGGTTGCCACCACCAAGAATCAACTTATGACACTTTTCTCATGCTTTCGTCATTGTTTGAAAACTCTCTTAAGGAGCTGTCTTGACTCCATTTCCTAGAGATTCAAACCATCAAGAACATCGTTCATATGCCTGATAAAAAGCAGAGAAAGTCTTCAAACACTAAGTGCCAGAATACGACCATATATGACTGTTTTCATAAGGGGCAACTCCCTGTATCCAATTTGGCTTGATATGAACACTTTTTTCCCATTTTAAACATGTATGTAGGTGTGCATATTTGGGTGTATGAGTTGCTGATATGTGTGAGAGAGAGAGAGAACAAATATTTGGATGTATGCCGTACAGTACAAGTATGATAGTTCTTGCAAGCTTGAATACACCCAGTACCCTGTGACTTTAAAAACAAATTGCATTTCGTATTGTCTGAGAGTTTCAATATATAATAATTTTATAATGTGCACTATGGCAAGACAAAAATAAACTAACATTTCTATCAGAAGGAAGTACAATAGATACATCCATAGAATGTGTGTGTTTATAATTATGAAATACAGTTTTGAAGTACATACAATATTGTATACTAACATTTGAAAAATATTTATATTACATATTTGGTTATAATCATTTTTGTTTGGATTGCAGTCATAATTTCTTTTGGTTCCTATTCATTTTCTTGATCTCTATACATTGAAACAACAAGTTAATAGACTTTTGTCATAAAGTCATAGTTCTTCTTATGTTAAAGGTATATATTGTAGAGAAATACAAAAAATGTGTTAAGCAAAGGAGTTAAAGAAGAAAATAAAATATTGGGAGCATGAGAAAATCTTTTGATGCATCGAAATACGATTTTCAAGCATGAACCTATACAACATGAGGTTGTCAATATATTAGGTTAGTACTTATTTTTGTAATGAATATAGTAGAAGATGGTAATAAAGAGAATAGATTGAAAGGTATATCATTACAATTTACATATGTAAACTCATTATAACGAGAGTAGATGTAGTTAGGACTCATTCTTTTTTGCTAATAATTGTGTATGGATTGCTTTTCATTCTTGAAAATCGATCAAAGGAGAATAGTGGCTCTATCTGAACTCTACATATAGTTGTAAAAGTTAAGCCTTATATAATCTATTTTATCAATATTGATTGTTGCTTTGTTGAGTGTCAATCCTTGGGATTTATGTATTGTAATTGCCCATGCTATATAATGATTACCTAGCGATATAGGTATTATAAGTATATTTTTTGGGTCATTCTGGTTACACAGTGGACCATTGTAAGTATCAAATCACACTACTATGTACAAAGGTAAATCAAGTGGTTTAGAGTAAATTGTGTATGCACAATATCTACTACCTCTCCAAGAGACTCATTTACAAGACCTATTTGAATCCACAAGTTCATTGTTAACATGATTTGTTGGCCTTTACATAACAAAATTTCTTGGGGAAGTTGATCAACATCATTATCAATGTTTAAATTTGTGTGTTTTTATTGTAACACTAAGTGCAATAGGCATATTTAGTAGTTTAAGAATTTTTTTTGTACTTACTATATCATTTGTAGAAAATAGGTGCATTGAGATGTAAAAATATTTTTTTCATCTATTGACAGTGATTTGTTTGTGTGATTCATTAGTAATTCCCAATCTTGTTCAACAAGTTTTGCATTGTGCGTGTTTTATAAAGTTTGAAAAAAGTCAATTTGAGTTTGAGTGTCACCTTGTTGACATAAAAACTATTTCTAATGTAACAATTGTAGTGAATTTTTTCCACAGGAATTTGGAATTCGAGTGTGATGCATAGATAGGCTTGTCCATAATAAGTGGTGGTTGTGCCAAGTCACCAACAATAATTATAGACGCGTCGTCGAAGCACATGTGTTGTTGGTGGAAAAAAGCTTCATGCAATATATTATCTATTTTTCAATAACTTGGCCCTATGAAGCTCGTCTTATTGACGGGGATGTATTTCATATGCTTCATGTCTTCTTGAAATACTATTAGTGATTTCCCTTTTAAAGGTTGCATTTATTTAGTTTGAATATTAAGGGTTGAATGCATAGTTGAGGCATGTATGTTGAATGCAACAATTCGTGTAGGAGCAACAACAAGGAGTAGATTATGTTTTTGTGATGTCAAAATCCAAAGTGCGTGCTTGATGCAATGAATTAGATAGGATTTTTCTACACTCATTGTTCCAATTTGAATGATCATATGCAAGGTTTGGTTGAAGGAATGATCGTTATAGTTTTCTTTAATAACGGTAAGTACTATTTCTTGTTTGGGAGATAGTGGATATGGTAGATTATTTAACTCTAATGTGGATTAGTCCTCTTGTTGGCACATTTTTTGTGCTTATGAAAATTTGTGCAATCTCATGTAAATGTGGAGGTATGGTATGTTCATCCCATTTGTTGATATTGTAAAATAGTGTCTACCAAGCATTTCAAGGGAATTTAGATTTCCACCAATAGAAGGCCCGTTTGCGATAGCGATTCCCATTTGTTTATTTTTATTGTATTTTCTATTTCTACTTCATTATCAATGTCCTCATCCTTGTCATGGTTAACGATTATTTCAATTATGCAATTGACATGCCACACAAAGTATTTATTTATATCCATTACCTTTCTATTTCTAATAATAGCATCTTTAATGAGACTCATATATCTAAGGAAATTCCATGAAAATGCTTGTAGACAAGTAGCTCACTCCAACAAAATGTTAGAAAAAAATTCTAATCCTCATATGGAATAGTATAGAATCAAGTAAAGACATTGATGATTACCTATTATTTCCTATCTTTCCACTTGCACCCTTTTCATGAAGAAGAAAACGAGAAGGAACACATAGATTCAACCAATGCTATTGTTTCCATCTCAATAGGGTGTTACATGCAAGAATGTAGGTAGCTCAAATCTAATTTGTTTTTTTCCAAATTTCTTTTGATTTGGAAAAATTATTTTTCGCCTACATTTAATGTCATAAAGGAGAGATTACAAATAACAAGTGGAAAATTTTATAGCATATGGCATGTTTCTTGTGCATCTATATTGTGGTTTGTAACACTCTTTGTAATAATTTTTTATATGCTACTACAACTTGGTCTTCTTGTATTTTGATTTGTACATATCCTTGTTAGCATATCAATACAACTCTCTAATTTTATTTCTACTTTAGATGCATATTTGGTAATGTATTTAAGAACAAGCATTTTTTAAATGATAAGATGGAAATCCATATTAACTCTCCATATTGGAATCATCTCTAAATTGTGTATGTTTAACCTATCATCATTCCATGTAGGGACATATATTTTCTTTCCAAATTCATCACAAGAAAGGAAGAGATAATTCCAAGGAGCTTTATATCAACATTCTAGTACTTGACCCTTCCTACGTAGGCATGTCTCTTTAATATATTTTGTGTGCCTTTGGACATGGTTGATTTAATATTCATAGTCAAAAAATGTATTTTTAGAGGATATATTAGTTTTTTTAATAAGCAAGGATCATCTTAGAAAGATAGATTTCATGTGTTGTTTCTTTCATATGGACTATAGGAGTTCCATGTAGTGACATATTTGTCAAAGAATATTTTTTCCTTTTGTACATATGTATGGTTTCCCTAGTCAAATTTTTCCATGTCTCATGCATTGTGAAGCCAAAGGAATCACATTTACATGTGTAGACCCTTGATGCTACCAGTTGTATCTATACAAATAATCATATATACATAGGAGCTTCTCTATTAGTTCTTCATAGAATATTGTGAACTATTGATGCAAGTATAGGGATGTAGTATATGGGCTATTAATTATGTTTTTTTGTGTATTCTTTTTTAGTTTGTGGTCTAGATGTTATGTCATTTGAAAATAGTCATTGTAAATCTAGCCATTTAGTATCTACATCACTTAATGTAAAGAAGAGAGTGAGAGATCTAGCTTGATTGGTCACATTCTAAAGATCACCATGACACTTATTTCAATATGAGTGTGTAGCCAAAACATATTAGTTGTTCAACCAATTGAATGCTAGGATTTTTTTTATATGGAGACAAAGACTATTAAAGGTGGCTGGTGTTAGGAAAAATGGTGTATCAACCTTGTAGTTATAATAAGTTAATATATTAAGCACATGGGGTTGCAAGGGTGATACCCACTTGCAAGGTCTTGGGGGATTGACTCCCTCGACAGGGGGGGTTTGGGGGCAGTACCTTTGAAAGCCACATTTTATGCATATTTTGTTATTGTAAATCTACACTATTCATTATTAGGTCTCATATCTAAAAGTAGATATTTTGTTGGCTTGTCTTTCCCTGGAAGGCAACCCTATTTTATGAGGGAATTATATTATGGATCTCTATATCGTGATGTATTTTGAGATTCTAATAGCTATTGTGTTAACTATAAAACTCTAGTTGACGATACTCTTGTGAGAAGATGTCATGTCCCCAAATTGGAGGTATGATGATTTAATTAAGTTGTCCAAATTATTGATAATTTATGAGGATAGCTTAATTGATGATTTAATTAAATCAAGAGATGTTATTAAATTAATTATTTATTAAGTTATTCCCATAAAATAAAATATCAAAAGGGATGACTTATTATTTAATTAATTTAATAATAAAAAGTGACTTAAGTGACTTAATAATAAATTAATAAAATAATAGTCACTTAAGGAATATTTCTAGAATCTTCTAGAAGTCTCTTGGTGATGATGTTGAAAAAGTATAAAAAGAGGCTTGGGCTATGCATTTGGATATCTTGAGTTGCAAACACTTTTCTACTACACTGCTGAAGCTGAATGCTTAGCTTATTGATTTCCAGTCTTCGTTTGTGAAAGACCAAACCTAGCTGGTTAAGTGCCAATTTCGGTTGTGCAACACCAACCCTAGTTGGATAGTGGAGGAAGATACTTCAGTCTTTCTCATTGTGCTAATTGCAATCATTTTTGGAAGAGTTTGGGAAGTTATTTGAAGTCTGCAATTTTGTTCTAGTCTGCAGATTAGCCATGAGAGAAATCACATTTTCATTCGTTGCTCTTCAATAAGGAGATATAATTTTGTGGGCACTTGAGGGATTGCTTCCTTTGGTGTTGGCAATCATTTTGATAAAAAATTTGAGGAGTTTAGAGGCTGTATTTATTTTTCTAAAATATTGCCAGGCAAGTAGGGGCGACCCTCTTATGAAGGGGCGATTTTGGTTTAGAAAGGCTGTAAAAATTCTAGTAAAATTCTCCAAGGGTCGTGTGAGGTCAAAGAGTATTGGTGCAACATTCTTGAAGGCATTGGCATCTTCAATAAACGGAATCGAATCATTTTATGGTAGCTGCTACAGAATTTCCAGGTTCCACATTTTGTTGCATTGCATTTACAGTCATCTAGTCATATAGAGTTCATATCAAATGTAACCAACATATCATAAATGTAATTTCAGTCATCTAGAAAGCAATAAATTTGCTTATGCAATGTAAATTCAGTCATAGCAATTAAGCATTGAGTTTCAGTCATTAGCATATAGTATTAGTGAGTTAAAGTCCATTGTATAAGGTCTGATTGCAACTCTTGAACAACTTGTAATTCCTTTCATATCTTCTCAATACCAAGTTGGAGTGATAAGGAGTTTACTTGCCGACTATTTGTCAAAATGTCTCTCATATATAGTTGCATTGTATTAAACTAGTCACATGGGGTTGCAAGGGGGGTACCCCCCTTGCAAGGTCTTGGGGGATTGACTCCCTCGACAGGGGGGGTTTGGGGGTCGCATGCCCTAGTGGGGGTTTGGGGGCAGTACCTTTGAAAGCCATATTTTATGCATATTTTATTATTGTAAATCTACACTATTCATTATTAGGTCTCAGATCTGAAAGTAGATATTTTGTTGGCTTGTCTTTCCCTAGAAGGCAACCCTATTTTATGAGGGAATTATATTATGGATCTCTATAGCATGATGTATTTTGAGATTCTAATAGCTATTGCGTTAATTCTAAATCTCTAGTTGACATACTCTTGTGAGAAGCTTGCTCTACAAGTATATTGTAATCCTCATGATTTCTGATTAATATATTGAACAATTTTTGAAGTGTGGTGTTTTTCTCCTGAAAGGGTTTTCCCCATGTAAATCACTTTATTGTGGTATGCATGATATTTATATTTATTTCTATTTAACTTATGTAACCATTGTAAAGATCTAAAAAGTTTTTGAGTTACCCTCCTCTCAAGGAACTAGTGTAGGAAGTTGTTTTGCTACAGGTTAACTTCCTTATAGTTGGTATGTAATCCTCCATTATTTTCTTAATAAACATTGTGTCAATACCTTCCCTATGATGGTGCATCATAAGGTTCAATACAAAATATCAAAATCTTGGATGGATTCCAAATCTATTGTCATGAAACCTCATTAAGTGTAACATGTATTTATGCATCTCAACTTCTTTGTATAGAGGTTGTGAGTGTATTGCACTACTATTTGGGAAGGGCATGGGAAAATCCATATCTAAAGGACCCTTAGTATTGTATTCATTTAGCACTGGAGAAGAGACTAGCTATGAGTAATAAATAAGCATGCCATCTTCATCTCTAAGTTGAAAGGTTTCTTTGATGATGTATAGCTCCTGATGTCTATTTGGTAATATAGCCATAAATGATGATAAATAAATTATTTCATTTTCAAGTTGATCTTGAGTAGTTGTATATTTAAGGGCATGTGCACCAAGACGGGGGACCAAAAAGTAGCCACCCCACTATTTTATTTTAAAAAATTTCTTTCTCTTTCTCTTTCGGTGAAAATATATATGGATATTTAGTTTCTCATATTTTAAGTTATATTTCATGTATATAGTTTTAGGATCTTTGAGAATGGTTTTAGATTTCTAGGAGTTATAATGCAAATTCTCAGTTTTCGAAGATCTTATAATTTTTTAGACTTAGTCAAAATTCAATAATCAACAAGTCAAATTTCAATAATCAGTAGCCTCCCATCATCTTGCTCTCTCTCTATCTCACTCTATCTATATTCCTTGCACTCTAGACCTCTCTCTCTCTCTCTCTACCTCAAAAAATTCTCTACCTCTCTCCCTTGAGCTCAGGATCTACCTCTTTGTCCTCTCTCTTTATCTATATATCTCCTCTCTCTTTTCTTACCTCTCCTTTCTCCTTTCTCTCACTACCTCCCTCCCTCCTTCCCTATCTACTCTCTATCTCCCCTCTCACTCTCTACCTACCTCTTCCTCCTCCCATACCTCTCCCTATCTTTCTCACTGCCTATCTTTCTCTACTTACCTCTTCCTACATGAAGAGAGAGATGAGTGGAGGAATGGATAGTGGAGATAGAGAGAAGTAGATATGGAGAGAGGTAGAGAAAGGGAGGGTGGGAGAGACAAGGAGGGAGGGATATATAGGTAGAGAGAGTGAGAGAAGAGATACAAAGAAGTATTGAGGGAAGGAGGGAGGGACGGAGAGGTAGATGAGGGAGAGAGGTGAGATAGAGAGTGTAGACACCTAAAATCTAACCTTACCCAACCACACCTAATTTTAGCCTATCCTAAGCTATTAATTAATTAAATAAAATTTATTTATTTAATTAATTTATCTCATAACCTTTATCCCATCTTCTCCTAGCTAATTAATTAAATAAATATTCACTATTTATTTAATAATTTATCCATTACCTTTATCCCCAAATCCTCAAACTAAATTAATTAATTAATTACTTAAGGCTAATTAATCCCCAATACCTTTTTCTCCATTATTTAATTACCCTTTATTATTTATCTTTATCCATTTAATCCTAGCCATTATATTCATTCACATTGATCACAATCTAAATTTGTCCCCATGTGACAAATGTCCCCTTCGCATGTCTAACTAATGCCTTGTTAGGATTCATTAAACCTAGACACCTAGCCAAATTTTGAGCTAACTTTCCATATCATCCCTTTATTTAATATCAATCCTGGGTGAGTGCACAAAGTTGTGACACAATTAAGATGCCACTTTAATTTTTTATCCAAATTACACATTTGGCGAGTGCCAAATTTGGCGCTCACCAAATGAAAAAGTCGCAATAAAAAAAACCCGACCCTCATTTCATTCATTCTAATGTTCATTTGTGACTTGTGTTTTTCCCCTTCCCAACCCATACTCGCCAAATAGAAAGCAATTTTTTTACTTGGAGCTTGTGAATCTTCGTGAAGATGCTGCCAAGATGTCACGAAAGTGAAAGAGGTATGTATTTCTAGTTTTTTAGTTTCAAATTTTAATTAGATTATAGATTGAATTAGGTTTTTAATTAAAATTTGTTTTAATTTCCACCTCCAACTATTGAAAATTCTCAATCACCTCCTCATGAATACCCTCATGAACAAGAACAACATAAAATTCCTCCCTCAATTCGTAGACATCCCTTAAGAACACAAGAAAATATTCTAGGGAAAATAGAAAACAATAAAAAAGAACTTGAAGAATTGATTATAACGTTAAATGATATTGTTGCAACAAACCCTCATAGGAGAGGCCTTGCCGAATCCCTACAGTCTATTGTATCTCATGTAGGATCAATGAGTGCACAATTTAATTTTTGGTCCAATGAGAAGGAGGAACAAAAACAATTTCATGCAAATAAACTTTCATATTAGCAAGTGAAGAAAGAGAAAATTACCAAATTTGACTTGTGTGCCCTCTTCATAGACCCACGAACCAATCAACCTTTATCAGTTGCATGCAGGAAGTTCCCCATCCATTGGTGCCACCATGAAGGAATAAAAAATAATTTTTGGGATAGGTGGAAAATGGTTTTTGACCAACCTTCATGCAATAACTACTAGGTGCCAAAATAATTTTTGAGGAAATTCTATTGTGAGTTTGTCCTCAATAAGATTCCAAATTATTTTGTGTGTCTAGATTTCCAGGGTATAGGTGGGGGATCCACACATGACAGAGTGGGGGAACAACGTAATCCACATCTGGCACTAAGACCCTTGACTAGACCCATGTTGGAGCATGTGATTGTTCCTTCTGTTATGAAGGACAGTGTTGAGGTGGACACCTTGGACTCGAGTAGCTCACTCACTCAAAGCCTTATATAGTATGCAAGGCCTCTAGTAGATCCTAATGTGGGCAAGCCTTCTAGGCCCAGAGTTCCAGTCCACTTTTGTGACTCTTGTAGTGTTGTTTGCACATATGATTGTGAGAGTATTCAATATGCAACTACATAGGATACATCAGCTACACAACAAATGGCTATGACTAATGCCTTGTTGAATGGAACATTCAACATTGATACTCAGGTAAATTTTTAAATAAGTTCATTTATTTATTTTATTAAATTTTATTTTAAAATCTAAGAATAACTAAATGAGTAGAATTATTATAATGAAAATTCATGATCAGAGTGTTGATGATACTTGCACCATTCCCCTAGACCTCTATTTTTTTACGTCGTCGAGTCCATAGGTATGTAACTAGTATTAAAAAAATATAATTATTACATGTGAATAGTTGAACTTTATATAAATGGTTTTCTCATAACTCACTTTGGATGCCAAAAAATTTGTCGGTGGAGCTTCGACATCGACACCTCACACTTTTTTTCGTCAATGAACTTTCACTCAAGTAACGTTTATTCATTAATGGTGTTATAAAAAAATGTTAAGTAGTTTTTGTAATTGAACCATATTTTTGTTTCATTTTTGGATGTTGACATTAGATAGTCCTACCAATGTTCATGGCACAATGGACCATGGTGTTGTTGTAGTAGAAGCAAGTCCCAATCCTTTGATAGAGGTATGTGATATATTAACAAATTTCACATTATATTTATTCTTTTATTGGTCTATTATTGAAAATTTTAATGATACTCATATGTAGTTTAATTTCTATCTTGATGCTTGTTATAGGGGCTTGTCACTCCAAATCATGAACATGCCCTTGTCGTAGATGAACATGTTGATTATTTGTATATGATAAGTGATTATTTTGTTATATGCCATTCCATAATTTAATTTCTATATATTAACATCTATACTTTTTATTGTATTAGTTGGGCCTCTAGAGAATTCTAGAGAGGAGGATGAGTGATCACATCTGAAAGACACCAACATCACATGCATTTCCATCCAGCCGACAGTCAAAGGAATCTCATGATCTTTTTCCTTCCTCTAGTGAGAAATGCCTATGTATTAGGGTCCTCTGTTATATACCTATGTGAAATTTTTGAACATATGTTTTGTACTATGAATATGTGACATTTTATGTCCATATGGCTTTTTTGTAAGCCAATACAACTTTATTGGATATATTGTATACTTTTATCAACAAATAACATTGTATGGCCTTATGGATTTTTGGTTAATGCAAATCTTATTTTACCACTATTATCCATATTTGCACTACAAATGATTAATTGAATAAATGAATAATTACACAAAGTTCATTATTAGTAACCATAAAATTGTTACAAATATCCTATGTCCTTACTATTTAGATGTTACAAATGATTGGAAAGGGTTCAATAGGTGCACCATGTTATTAGTTTGTGCTAATTAACTATAACATTGCTTGAATTGCATTTACAGTCACAACTTCTGAAAGTACATAAATTCTCTACAGTTGGCTTTACAAAATTATTTTAAAGACTCTTTAACCATTGGGACTGTAACATACAATATGATAGAGTGTAGGAGCAAACTATTTTTGAGACTATTACTAATCATATGGAATAGAGCTATCTCTATAGGATCCATATGGAGGCTAAAGCTCTTGAATCAGCTTGTTTTTGATGTGTCTTGGCCATTTAGATAGAGGACTTCAATATTGGTATATATTCTTAAATATTTCTAAATTATTATTATTAATTTTTCTTTGTAAATGTGGGGGTTTATTTTGAATCCTTGGCCTAAAAACATAAAGAACGTTAAGATTACATTGAGGACCTTGTATTCTTGATGTACTCCTTATGTTCTTTATGTTTTTAGGCTAAGGATCCTAGATATACTTGACTACATGCTTGCCAAATGAAAATTTCTAGTATATACTATAGGAAGCTAGCATGAACAAATAATATTTATCATGTCCTAGGATTAATCTATTGCATCTTTTATTTTGACTTGTTACATGTGACCTTTCACAACTTGATTGTCCCTACACTCCATGGACAAAAAATTGGCATTTGTATGGAGACACTTATTCATCTCCATTTTATGATCATTGCTATGGAAAACCTTAATACCCATTTATGATGCAGATAATATATCTATTGATGATAGTACTTTATAGGATTTTTCATATTTGGAAGTCCTTGAGCGTTGTGATGAAACTAATACTACTTCTACCTCTCTTTCTCTTACATTTGAAATCACGAGTTTCTAAAATTCTATGATTTACCATTTTGACGTTGAGGACATATTTAGTTTTCTTATTTGGAGAATATTCTATCTCCTCCTAATCCTACTTCAAATTTAGAGTAGTAGGTTATAAATTATCTTCTTGATTTACATTATTTAGATAACCACTTGATAGGTATCATAGTTTTGTTTTATGAATCTCATATTACAACTTTAGTAGACATTCTTGAGGATATTCAAATCTTATTTTATAAAAACCGTTTCATATTCTTATCATATCCACTTTGTCTTTGGATCTTGGATTTCATTTTTCTTCACATGGGTTTGGATTACTTTTAATTTTTGTGAATTAAGGCATATTTTGTGTTCAAATGAGAATATTTGAGTAGATTTCAGAGATAGGATGCATCATGATACTTCATCTCATATTTCTTCTTGGAGTGAGAGTTACCTCATCATTTTCCATTTGACTATTTTTCACAAGGGGAGAAATGTTATTTGCCATAAATGAATTATTTTCAACATTCATTTATGAGCATATTCCTTTGGTGCAAGAGCTACAACATTGTTGTGGGGTTTCATTATCATCTCTCAAAGGGTATTCATTAAATATTTGTGATAAATTTATTAATGTTGAATCCCCATCCATCCAATGTACATATTTTACTATTTCCCTCTTTTGGAGATATATTTGTTTCCTATGTACATGCTTTCTTCTTTTCCTTGTTTATTAGAGATTATTCATAAATGAGTATCTAACATGGCATTATAAATCAAGACATAAGGACTTGTATATTTGCATGTTTTGTTGGAACACAACTATCTACTGAGAGGGAGGTGAATTAGTAGATCATTTAAAACTTATCCTATAAAGCTTTTAATGTAGATTGAATGAACATGTAGATATAAAAAACACATACAAGTACAAATTACACTAGATATACGTGGGATACCTGATATGGGAAAAACCATGGTGAGAATAGCTACTAGGATCTACTATCCTAATCCAGTCTCACAATAAAACCTCACTAGTTATAAAGTTTAATCGAACCAACCCTAAGGAGACACCAGTCCCCTAATTTAAGAGAACCAACTCTAAGGAAGCACCTAGTCCCTAACTGAGCTCCAACTCAGGTTTCTGATGGCACCAACAAATCAAATTTATAATGAAAATTATGGAGCTACTACTCCTGACTATAAGTGATTCAAATGAATCCAATTCAATGTTGTAGACCTGTTCTGCAACTTCTCATTCTCTTCTTCTCTACTCTGCCCTCGACACTTTTAAACATCCTATGTTCTCTCTTTGCTACACTTTTCACACTTAGTGTGTATCCTAGATGATTAGCATTCGTTCTAGGTATCTCTTCTTGTATGTTCACTCTTCTCTATCACTACAAATTCATCATCACTTTGCACTCATTTGTATTCACATCATTGTCATTGTTCTGCAACATTCATCTCATATTTATTCACCGACAAGTCTTCTATTTCTCGAGCCATGCACCACCACCATAATTCACTATATTTCCTATTTTTAGCATATATTAAACCCTAGATTTGATATTCATTAAATTCCATTACATGCAAGATTTGATCTATATTAGATCTTCTAACTATTTTTTCCTTTTACCGACCATATCATTTAATCATCATTAAAAATCCAACTTTGTAGCAATTAATTTTTCTTTTTGTGTCAGTTATATTGCTTTCCACCATTTTCACTATGTTTTATTGCCTAAATGCTGAAAGAATCATATCTTCAAATACTGGCCATAGATCTCCAACTTCACACCATGATCTAATGGTCTTCATTGATTTGAATCAACTTTAAAATGCAACCATTAGATCATATCTCCTTTGAATTAGCGTTATCGATCTCTATTGTATACCAGATGCTTAACACATTTTTGCTTCATTCTTGAAGAATGATATATGTGATGTATAGGAGCTATGTGATGTAATGAGAGATTCCCACCTTTCATTTTTGACACACGTCAGCATATTGTGTTCTCATAGAGCCATCATGGGGACCCACCATCCTTTCCATGAAATAGTGAAAACCATCTAATCTTTACCTTCAACGCGCATCATTGATCTTCATCACATTGATTTTCCTAGAACATTTTGGCCTTGTGTGTGAAGAATGAAAAATGTGATGCATAGAGTCCTTACGTTGTAATCGCCTAAAGTTGGACACTTGTCACTTATTCACGTTATCATAGTTTTATCCTTGTTAGAGTGGATTAAAATAGTGATGCCCTGACAACCATTGATATCTAACTTCTTCTGCATTATTCGTCGATCTTGCCAAAGAAGAGAGTTTTGAGCTTTATACCATTAGACACATGGTGTGTTTCTATGATTTTGCATGCCAAATAGCTTTGCATGTGTGAGGGAGTCGCCTAATTTTCAATTGCTAATCTCCACTGTAATCGAGTATTAAGCGTCCGACTTAGAAAAAATTAGGATATCCAAACACTTTGCTGAGCTAGTAATCACTAGGAAAAAGGGACCAATTTCACAATGGCTAAGAGTGCTTAAGTCATAACTTAAGTGACCTAAAAATGTCTATTGCTAGTCAACTGGAAAATAGACATCTTTATGAACGCCATGACTGAAACTCTAGGGTTTTTCTACTAAACCATAATAATGGTCGAGAGAAAAGATAATTTAATTTAGAGTTCACTCCTTATCATCTGAACCTGTAGATCATACATCTGGATTGTGCTTGAAAAACCCATAATAGATATGATATTTATTTCCTTTCAAACCTTTGGAGACAGTCACTATGTAAACATGATAACTTTTCCTGACAATATTGCAAATTTAATGCAATATTGTAACTTTGCAAATCATGTCGAAAACATGCTTTTCTCTCCATCAATATTCACCATTCTACCTATGACTGATCTTTTGACATCAATGATCACTATAATTCCAACAATCTCCCTTTTGGCATCAATTTGATGCCTTTTGACATCAATGACAATCATATTACCAATAATCTCTCCCTTTGTCTTTGGTAGCAAAATAAATGCCATGTGCTTTAAAATGCATGCTCTGCTCATTCTCCAGTATTTATTATACTTTCATCAAGACTTCTGATGAACATGAATTGAAGCTTTTCACAACAACCTTTCCCCCCCTTAGGTAATGGAGATTTTTTCATAGCTCTATTTGTAACTTTTCTCCATAGAATATTTGCACTTTTTCTCTTAGAGAATTTTCACTTTTTCTCCCCCTTTGAAATCAATGGAAAAGGGACTCCAACTTTCTCTCTCTATATCCAAAATTTTCTCTCCTTTTATCAGATAAAGGAGTTTGTCCAAGAAGCTTCAACCATCAAGTCGTTAGAGATTTGTAAAACCAATCATACTTGAATTTTCTTTTCTCTCTTCTTCTAGGGATGAACAAAGCTTATGTGATTCTCCCCCTAGACTCATGTCTTATCACTATGATCTAGTGATGTGAGGCAGGAGCAACCACTCCCAATGTTTGTCTCAAATACTCAAATTGCTTTTTGGGAAGAGGTTTGGTGAATATGTCTACAACTTGATCCTAGGTTGGCACATATTCCATTGTGACTTCTTGGTCTATAACCTTTTCTCTTAAGAAGTGACAATTGATTGATATATGCTTAGTTTTGGAATGCATGACTGGATTCTTTGATATGTTAATAGCGGGGTAAACCCACAAAAGTGGTTTACAATTTGAGTGAGGAAGGAAAAGTTGCAAAAAATAACCCCATGCAAAAAAAATTGGTTTTTGGGGGTTCGAGCAAACCCAAAGGGGTTTTGCTAGAACCCCCCTTCGAGCGAACCCATTAAATGTTGGGTCCCACATTTCCTGGAAAAATGAGCAAAGAAAATGCTTGTGGAAAGGGGGTTCACTCAAACCCCCTTTTCCCACCTTCTCACCCTATGGCACCAAAAAACTCCAAATTTTTTCCCTTTGAAGCTCAGGTTGAGGATGAAAATGGAGGACTACACAAACCCAACTGGATGATGGTAGTCCTCAAACGATCTATCCAACAAATATAATTTTAATATGTTTTGGTTTTATTATGTTTTTTTTTTTAGTTTTATTAAACATAGGTTTTTCAACGAAAATCAAGCTCTCTATTTTGCACGTGGAAAAATAGCAGATTATAAAAAAAATTGAAAAATATGAGTGCACCAAATATTGAAGTCCTTGATCTAACAAAAAAAATTTGAATTTTGATACATACAAAAAAAGTTACGTTGTATACGGTCTGCCTATGTATGAATTGTAATTGGTTTGACTTCGAAACTTAATTAAGGAAAAAATATTGAATAAAACAATATGAAACTAATTGGAAGCATTAGATATTGTAGTTACAAATCTAAATTCAAAAAATTAGAATTTTATCCTTCATGGAAAAAAATTATGTTGTATACGGTGAGCGTCACTCCTTAAAAATGGTGTTAACTGAAAAAAATTAGTTCTCGACGGAGATGGAAAAAGAAGTGCAATCTGATTCCAAATTTTTTGAAAAATATATATTTAGAATCTATAGAAAAAAATTCACAAATCATTAGTTTGCATCATCTTCAAATTCCTCACAGTTTAGCCGCTATAGGTGCCCGAAAGTGAAGGTTTAGTTAGAAAAAAATATCTCAGTGTCCAGTTTGGCCAAAAATTGTAAACCAGTATTGTGGGATCACCCAACACTTGAATTATCACAAAGAATAGAGATAGGTGATTTGTACTCTACCTTGATGTATTTAAGTGTTTGCTTCATCCACAACACTTGAGTGCAACAAGCCACTGCTGCAACATACTCT
The DNA here is from genome assembly GCA_007258455.2 of Sequoia sempervirens. Lineage (NCBI taxonomy): Eukaryota > Viridiplantae > Streptophyta > Pinopsida > Cupressales > Cupressaceae > Sequoia > Sequoia sempervirens. Next base: position 84,288 of record VDFB02089842.1, read on the forward strand.
ACTTCAGTTGTAGAAATAGTAACTGACTCTTGCTTTTTATTCGGCCATGAAACAAGTTTGTTTCCAAGGAAGAACACACCACCACTAGTGCTTCTTTTTTCATCCACACTTCCTGCCCAATTGACATTTGTATATGTTGTTAAAGTGAAATCTTCACTTTTAGGATACAATAGACCATAGTCAATTGTACTCTTGATATATCTAAAGATTATTTTCACTACATTGACATGTGACTCTTTAGGAGAAGCTTGGAATCTTGCAACCATGCAAATTGCTTGCATGATATCAGGCCTTGATTTAGTTAGGTATAACAAGCTACTTATGATTGATCTATACATGGTCTGATTTGCATTAGAGGAATCATCTATTTTTCTCAACTTACATACAGTTATCATGGGAGTACCTACTGGTTTGTTGTCTTCCATTCTAAACTTCTTGAGCATTTCCTTAGCATACTTGGTTTGAGATGTAAATATCCCTTCATCAGTTTGTACTATTTATAGACCAAGGAAGAAAAAAAATTCTCCAAGCATTGACATCTCAAATTCATTTTGCATTTGAGTAGCAAACTCCTTGCACTTTCTATTATTGCTACCACCAAAAATGATGTCATCCACATAAACAACTATTATCATATGCTCACCTTTTGATTTGAAGTATAGATTGTTGGTTGCACATCCTTTATTGAATCCTTGTTGTTGCAGGTACTTGTATAGTCTTGAATACCATGCTCTAGGTGCTTGTTTTAGACCATACAATGCCTTTTTCAGTATGCAAACATAATCTTCTTTTGACAACTAAAAACCTTCAATTTGTTCTATGTAGACTTCCTCTTCTAGGTTCCCATTTAAGAAGGCAGACTTGACATCCATCCAATAGAATTTGAATTTCTTATAAATAGAGAAGGCTAGAAAAATTCATATGGCTTCCAATCTAGCAACCGAAGAAATTTTTTATTCAAAATCAAGTTTGAGAGCTTGGAACTTGTACAACAACCACCAAACTATTAGTAACAAGCTAAATTCCCAATCTTAGAAATATAAAACAAATAAGCATAAAAGGTGAAATGAAAGCATACAAAAAATGAATTATACCTCTTATGCCATAGTTGAATAAATTCTATTGCCCTTCTCCTCTTTGCTTTGAAATTTTTTGTGATATGTTGCTCTCAGATTTTTGGAGTGCACAACGCAAAAGGCTTATAATGATAATGGTGAAAACAAAGATTCAAAGACGGTGGTTCAAGATGATAATTTCAACGAAGATTCAAAGATGGTGGTTTGAAAAAAATGGAGATCAAAACTCAAATTTATAGATGAAGAGTGGCAAAATGAATGAATGAGATTGAATAGAGAATGAATGGCTAAGATCAAATGAGACAACTTTCATGGGAAAGTTGCTCATTCAAAAAATGGCAAATGTAAGAGTTGCCCATTTTCAAAATAGAAGAATGGAAGGGAAATGTGGAGTGGGAAATTGAAAGATGTAAGAGTTAAGTTAAGAAATTCAAGGAAATGGAAGAGTTAACTAAAAAAAAGAGGCAGTCAACTGGAAGAAAGGGTTAGTCAAGTGAAAAAGGAAATAACAAAATAGAAGAGTTAAGTGAGAAAAATGGGAAGTTAAGTAAAGAGTGAAATAGAGGAAAGTTTTCAAAAATAAAATGAATAATAATTCATTATTTTTAAAGCTATCAACAATTAATTAAATTAAATAATTTAATCAATCATAGAAGAAACTTTATGTTAAAACGATTAAATAAATAATAATGTATAATTTCTCATTGTGAAGTAATATATCATGAGGACCTCACAAAACTATGGTAGTGGGCTACAATTCAAATATTCCAAGATTAGAACTAATTGCTTATATATACCCGCCTTCCATTGGAAGTGTGGGTACCTTCTCCTAAGTTGTTTTGTTCATACCAAAAAGGACTTTGGAAATTATTATGTTGTTGTACCCAGTTACATCTTACTAATATTGAAATGGGTAGTTAGCCATAGAGGAGGCCACTCCTAAAATTACTTTCTCTATTCCAATTATAGGGCTAAGATGGGTGTAGGGGGAGCTAACTTTTAATGCAACACAAGATAGATGGAGTAAAAATTATATGAAGGAATAGGTGGAGGGTTTATACCCCCTAAGGTGTAGATTGTTCCTTACCGTATAAGGTGATCACCAATGGATAACTCCTATGAATTGCATAAGACCAAGTTATCAATGCTCCAACTTGATGGAATTCAAGGAGCATTCTCTACCGATATACTTTTTGTCATTCCCCATAGATAGCGAGATGGTTTCCACTAGTAGCTGCATACAAGCCTTAGTGTTAATAGTATGTAGACGATGGATGCCTTGTGTTGTTCTAGAAGCCTAGATGGATTTCACCAGTATCATGCAAGCCTTAGTGCCAATAGTATGCATGTGATGGATGCCTAGTGCTACTCTAGAGGGTTAGATGATTTTTTCGCTAGGGGCATGCAAGCCTTAAGGTCAATAGCATGTAGGTGATGGATTATGTTTTAAGCTTAGTTGTCTGATGGACTATAGGGAAAGGATAATCCTAATAAAGAATAGGTAATTAAGAGATTGGTCAAAACCCCATAGTCAATCTTGGGTAACCCTATTGTGAGAATTGATACTCAAAGTTACTGTTGTAGGAACTCTTTGGGTGAATGGTTAGTGGGTAGTTACTTTGAAAACAATAGGCTGCAATGATTGATAATCTCTCTCTCCATGGTCCACGTAATCTACTTGGATAAGGTGGATAGGGACTTAAATCCATGTGGTTGGGATCTCATGACACCCTCTCTCTAAAAACATGAATAAGATGTAAGGTTGAGGAAACAACCTACATTAGAAGAACACTAAGGTACGGTTTTGTTTAGTATTAGCATTTAACCTTTATTGATCTCTTATTGTCATAATCAAAATGGTATTGTGCAGATGACCCTTAGTTATACATGTATTTGTGAAAACTTATATTGCTGGAATGAATTACATTGCATTGCTATTTCTTAACTAATTAGTTTACTCTTTTTTTACCAAGGTTTGGAATGTCACTAGCATACAAAATAAACAAATTGTGCAATGTTTTGGGTCAAGTTGGGGTTATTATTACAAACCAACACGTAATAGCTCATCTGAATGTTGTCATAGCATTTTGAGGAAAAAATAGTTGGCTTCAAAATTAGACCTAAGAAATTTTACATTCAAATAGATTTGAAGCAAATGTAATCAATTAAGGTAAAAAATACCAATACTATTAGATTTCTACAATCCATATTACCATCAATTTTGTTGTTTGTGAATTTTATTGTGTGAGATTTTTTTATATAAAAAATCAAGCACAATAAAATCTAGAAGCAACAAAATTGATTAAAAAAACCAACTCAAAAGAATAGATAACTCTTTAAAAACCTTTCGACTTATCAAAATTGTTGGCAACACAAGGGTAGACAACTGAGAGGGGGGGTGAATCAATTTTCCTAGATATTATAACTTATTCAATTTAATAACCTTATTCTCAGATCTGAATAATAACCATGAAAGCACAAATCAAACACATCAGAAACACACATAACACCAAGATTTTTTTTATGTGGAAACCCTGTTAGGGGAAAAACCACGGTGGAGGTCAGTCCACAAGATTATACCTTGTTAAAAGTATAAAGAAATAAAATATGGGGAATGCACATGCATTCAGGCACACTGCCTAAAGCTCACTGCTCAATTACAACAAGGTTATCTTCCCAAGGTAAGACACACTATCTTACAGAAAGAATTGGATTACATCTGCAGGGATTTGAACTGATAAAATAACATCTGCTAATGACTGATCACAGTTTCAGTTAAGCACATGAACATTTCTTCACTCTTCTTCACTCTTCTTCACACTCTCCTCTACCTTTGAATGATTAGAACTTTATTCGCACATACACACACACACTCAACATCCACTTGCATACAAAAATTTGAATAAACAATCACTTATATATATCCGCAACAAGAAATTTCATCCCTACATGTCGGCTTCAACAAAATAATAAAATGAATATAAACTGTCGGCCCAGAACACTAAAGATTATTAATGTGAATCAACCAAGGTTGACCACAACTTAGTGAAGATCCAAATCAAAATATCCAACATGAAAACACTTCAATTAATTACTCCTCGAAGATCCACAACAAGCTATAAACACCATGTCGGCCAATAACAGGAAAAACATGAACACATAAGAGAAAATCGCCAACCACAAGCACACCGATCAATGTGAGCATGCAAGAAAGATAGAGCACAATCTAGAAACATCCACAAACATCACGAATCACCATAGAATCATCCACAACAACTAAACTAGCTGAAATTGCATTATCTTCAATCAGTAACACCAACTGAAGCAATAAAAAAACTATCAGAATGTAAATCTTCACACGAATCTCTAAAAATCGACGTGGATAAACTAGATACACTCAACAACAAACCCTTTAGTCCACAACCTCTGATCATCAATGTACAAAACTTACCATCATACTAAACTTCACTTCACCATTGACAACCTGCAACTCATTCCATTACAATTTTCTCAATATCCTCGATATATACAACTTCTAATGAATTAATGCTAATAGTGTTGACATCAATGACAACCACATATCAAAAAAATAACCACAACATCCAACAATCTCCCCCTTTAGTATTGATGACAACACATGATGTGAAAAACACCATCAACGCAACTAACTCTTGACACTTAATCCCCCTTAGGTTTTGACTCATTTTCTCCTCAACTCTTCCGCATGATCTTCTTTCCCACAAGGCTCTTATTTTCCCCCAAAAAGTTTTGCACATGATCTTCTCCCCCTTTGACATCAATGAAAAATATCTCTAAGCTCCACACAAACTTTGAACTACATATCTGAGCATCTAAACATCTGACTACTCCCCCCTGAGTAGCAGCCACTACAACATCAATCCAAATCAAGATATAACTATGAAATGCATAGACTAATGCAATGCAATGCATCCTTAGTTCTGATTAGGAGGGGTAATCACCCCTAACTTCCCTCTAAGATACTCAAAAGTATCCTTAGGCAACGACTTGGTAAAGATGTCTGCAATCTGCTCTTTAGTAGGCACATACTCCAATCTAACTTCCTTTTCACTCACCTTTTCTCTCAAAAAGTGAAACTTGATAGATATATTCTTTGTCTTTGAATTCACAAATATCTCTAAGCTCCACACAAACTTTGAACCACACATCTGAGCATCTGAACATTTGACTACTCCCCCTGAGTAGCAACCACCACAACATCAATCTGGATCAAGATATAACTATGAAATGCACAGACTAATGCAATGCAATGCATCCTTAGTTTTGATTAGGAGGGGTAATCACCCCTAACTTCCCTCTAAGATGCTCAAAAGTATCCTTAGGCAACGACTTGGTAAAGATGTATGCAATCTGCTCTTTAGTAGGCACATACTCCAATCTAACTTCCTTTTCACTCACCTTTTGTCTCAAAAAGTGAAACTTGAATTATCATGGAATATAGCAATAGGCTCATTATACACAACTCTAATATCTTTCAACATCTACTTCATCCACAGGACTTGAGTACAATTGTTAGCAACAACAATATATTCGGTCTCTGCAATAGATAAGGAAATGGCATTTTGCTTCTTACTTAACCATGAAATCAACTTCTTACACAAGAAAAATGCTCCACCACTAGTACTTTTCCTATCATTTACATCTCCTCCAGCACCCAATCAACATTAGTAAAGGCACTCAAAGTAAGATCATCATCTTTAGGATACCATAGGCCAAAGTAAATTGTTCCCTTCAAATATCTGAAAATTCTTTTCACAGCAGTCACATGAGATTCCTTCGGATCAACTTGAAAACTTGCAACAATGCATACAACATTCATGATATAAGGCCTAGTTTGAATTAAATACAACAATCCACCAATCATTTATTTGTATCTAGTCTGATTTTTTTTAAGAGAATCATCTTCTGTTGTCAACTTACATCCAGTCACCATGGGTGTACCGACTAGATTTGAATCTTCCATACTGAACTTCAACAATTCCTTCACATACTTGGATTGAGATATAAAAGTCCCTTTATCTAACTGAGTAATTTGCAATCCCAAAAATAATTTCATCTCACCAATCATTGATATCCCAAATTCATTATGCATCTCATTAGCAAACTTCATGCACAAACCATCATCTCCTCCAAAAATGATATCATCAACAAATACCTCAACAATCAAATCTTTATCATCATTCTTGAAATACAGATTACTATCAACAGTACCTTTGTTAAATCCAAGCTTCAACAAATACTTGTCCAATCTGGCTTACCAAGCTCTAGGGGCTTGCTTGAGTCCATACAATGCTTTCTTCAACTGACACACCATATCTCCCTTATCAGTTAATTGAAATCCATCAAGTTTCTCAACATACACCTCTTCTTCCAATTCGCCATTTAGAAAAGATGACTTGACATCCATATGATAAGCCTTGTAGTTCTTGTAAGAAACATAGGCAAGAAATAATCTTATAGCTTTAATTCTAGCAACAGGGGAAAAAGTCTCTTCAAAATCAATTCCTTCCATCTGTGAATATCATTTGTATACCAGTCTTGCTTTGTTTCTAACCACTTCACCTTGCTCATTTAGTTTGTTTCTAAAGACCCATTTAGTTCTAATGACATTCTTATCCTTAGGTCTAGGAACAAGAATCCATGTATCTTTCTTTTCAATTTGCTTTAGCTCCTCTTTCATTACTTCAACCCAATGTTCATCTTTACATGCTTCATTCACACTAGTAGGCTCAATCTTTGAAATCAAGCAGTATTCTTCAACAATCTTTCTCCTAGTCTGGACAACTTTGTTCTTATCACCTATAATCCGGTCTTCTGAATTATTCAATCTTACATACCTCAGAGTCTTCTTAGGATGTTCTTCAACTTTAGGCTCTTCTTTTGCTCTTGCACTGTTTTCTCCTTCCTCTTGATCTTCTTGATTCACCAGAATTATTTGAACTTGATTTGTAGTCTAAACTTTCTTTCCATTGTTTGTACTGTCATCCTAATAATCAGAGTCATATCCATAGGTTCTGGATGGTGTACCAAAGTCTTCATCAACCTTGACATTTGCACTTTCCACCATTTTCCTCAATCTTTTATTTTAACACCTATAGGCCTTGCATTTAGTAGAATAACCTAGAAAGATACCTTCATTAGTTCTAGCATCAAACTTTCCTATATCTTCATCTCTCTTGATATAACATTTGCTTCCAAATATCTTGAAGTATTTAACAGTAGGCTTTTGACCAGTCCATAGCTCAAAAGTGGTCTTACCAATATAACCTTTGATTTGTACCCAATTGAGTGTGTACACAGCAGTACTCACAACTTCTCTCCAGTAGATATGAGGGACATTTCCTTCTAGCATCATAGTTCTAACAACATATTCAATTGTTTTGTTCATCTTTTGCACAACTCCATTTTGCTGAGGGGTCTGCAGTGTAGATAATTGTCTCTTTATTCCATGTTCTTCACAAAAGGAATTAAATTCACCAAAAGTGAATTCACCACCTCTATCTGATCTCAAATATTTAATTTTCAGACCTGTCTCTGTCTCAACCATAGCCTTAAAGATCTTGAACTTTTCCAGTGCTTCAAATTTCTCCTTGAAGAAATCAACCCACACCATTCTAGAATAATCATCAATAAGTAGCATGAAATACTTGTAACCTTGTAAACTTGTAACCTTAGAGGGACCACATAGATCAGTATGCACAAGCTCCAACAATTCATTTGAACAATGTTGTTTGCTTCAAAATGAAATTCTAATTTTCTTTCCTAACTAACATTCCTTGCATATGGCATTAATAGGTTTCACCAACTTAGGTAGATCTCTCCCAGCCTTAGTAGAATTTATCTTGACAATATTATCAAAGTTAACATGACACATTCTCCTATGCCATAACCATCTTTCATCAACTTGAGAAATCAAACAACGTTTACTAGCATCACTCAAGTGAAAGATATTACCTTTTGTTTTTGTACTTGATGCAATTTCATTTTTGGAACTCAATGTTCTGCACTTTCCATCCTTGAACTGAAGATTGTATCCCTTATCAACCATCTGACCAACACTTACAAGATTATGCTTCAAACCTTCCACATACAGGACATCATCAGTATTATGCTCACCATCAAGAGAAATGCATCCTCTGCCATGGATCACACCAACTGTATTATCACCAAATCTCACAACACCACCATCATATTTTTCCAAGCTCACAAACTTACTTTTATCTCCTATCATATGATGTGAACATCCACTGTCAATCACCCATTCATCTTTCTCTTCAACTTGAGCAGCTAAGGCTTTCTCCACATTTGTACAACTAGCAGATTTAGTAGATACAAGATTACTTTCCTTGATAGCAATAAATACCCATTCATCATGACTTCTATTTCCTTTATCAAATTCATCATCTGTCACACCTTCATGAGCAACATAGTAACACTTCTTTTGAAATCTAGGCTTGTTATGTCTTGGTTTAGGAGCTCTTTCTGAACACCTTGATGCAAAATGACCTATCTTATTGCAAGAAAAACATTTAAGAGACAATTTTCCTTCATACTTACCTTTTCCTCTTAGTACTCTTTTGAAAATAAGTGCTTCCAACTCTTCCAACTCTCTTTCTTCTTCTTCAATCTGTCTGATTTCATCCTCATATTTGAGTGTCTTTCTAGATGAACTCTCACCTGGATCATATCTATGTCTAACTCTTCCGGAAGTAGTAGCCTTAAATGTAGATTCAACCTTAGGAAGGGCATCGCCAAATTCACTCAACTCAAAAGCAGTAAGCTTACCAACCAACATATCTCTGGTTACATTTGTTACAGTCTGGAGCTCTTCAATAGCACTAGCTTTGACTTTGTAAGAATCGGGCAAGGATCTAAGCACTTTAGCAACAATCTTTGATTCGTCTATCTGTCCACTTGCACATCTGATTCCACACACAAGTTCATTCACTCTTTGCATGAAAGTATTAATGTTTTCAACATCACCCATTGTTAACTTTTCACATTTCCCTTTCAAACTCTGCAACTTAGCAATCTTCACATTAGCATCACCTTCATACATGGTTTCCAACTTTTTCCAAATCTCATAAACAGTATTGAAATCCATAACATTTGTCATCTCAGAATCAGTCAAGACACTCAACAAGGCTTCCTTAGCCTAGATATTATATTCAACATCTCTAATCTCAGAAGTAGTAGTAGGACCATTATGAGGAATAACATACCTATTACTTGTAATGTTCCAGAAGGGTTCACCAATGCATCTCAGATGGCACTCCATTCGAGTCTTCCACATCGAGTAATTTGTTCCATCAAATCTAGGACTATCCTTCTTGTATGTTGCCATCCTAGATCTCCTCAAACTGTTAAACTTCTTCCAAGGAATCCGCTCTGATACCAATTGTTGGCAACACAAGGGCAGACAACTAAGAGGGGGGGTGAATCAGTTGTCCCGGATATTAAAACTAATTCAATTTAATAACCTTATTCTTAGATCTGAATAATAACCATGAAAGCACAAATCAATAACACATCAAAAACACACATAACACCGAGGTTTTTTTTACGTGGAAACCCTGTTAGGGGAAAAACCATGGTGGAGGTTAGTCCACAAGATTATACCTTGTTAAAAGTATAAAAAAATGAAATATGTGGAATGCACATGCATTCAGGTGCACTACCTAGAGCTCACTGCTCAATTACAATAAGGCTAACCACCCAAGGGAAGACACACTATCTTACAGAAAGAATCAGATTACATCCGCAGGAATTTGAATTGATAAAATAGCATCTACTAATGCCTGATCACAGTTCGGGTTAAGCACATGAACATTTCTTCACTCTTCTTCACACTCTCCTCTTCCTTCAAATGATTAGAACTTTATTCGCACATACACACACACTCGACATCCACTCGCATAGGTCAATTCAAATAAACAATCGCTTATATATATCTGCAACAGAAAATTTCATCCCTACATGTTGGCTTCAATAAAATAATAAAATGAATATAAATTGTCGGCCCAAAACACTAAAGATTATTAATGCGAATCAACCAAGGTCGGCCACAACTTAGTGAAGACCCAAATCAACATCTCCAACATGAAAACACTTCAATTAATTACTCATCGAAGATCCACAACACGCTATAAACACCATGTTGGCCAAGAACATGAAAAATATAAATGTGCAAGAGAAAATCGCCAACCACAAGCGCAACGATCAATGCAGACGTGCAACAAAGATAGAGCATGATCTAGAAACATCCACAAACATCATGAATCACCAGAGAAACATCTGCAACAACTGAACTAGCTAAAATCACATCATCTTCAATCAATAACACCAACTGAAGCAACTAAAAAACTATAAGAATGTAAATCTTCATAACTCGAACAAATCTTCACGCGGATCTCTAAAACTCGACATGAATAAACTAGATACACTCAGCAACAAATCCTTTAGTCCACAACCTCTGATCATCAATGTACAAAACTTACCGACATACTGAACTTCACATCACCACTGACAACCTGCAACTCATTCCATTACAATTTTCTTAATATCCTCGACATATACTGTTTCTAATGAATTAATGCCAATAGTGTTGACATCAATGACAACCACATATCAGCAACATAACCACAACGTCCAACAAAAATTACTTACTTTATTAAAAAAAATAAAAAAATACAATGCTCAGATCCAACATACATTCTAACGAATTGACATCAAACCTAGAAATAAAGAACAGTGCCCAATTAGATATCTTTATGGATTTGTGATGAGTTTTGGTAGCTAGTAAATGTAATTGTGAGCATTAAGTTGAGGGGAATCTAAGAATATGCAATGCATGAAGACTTTACTACCATTGAAATTGTTTGTGTAAGCGCAAAAGATGATTCATATAGTGGACGGAGTACTTTGAGGTACGAGGATCCATTATCTTTGGAGGTTCCAATCCACAAGACCACAAGTTCACGTAGTAATTGTAGACTTTGAAAGTAGCTTTGTTTAAGTCTACTCTGCAATAGAAAGATGTCTGTAGAAGAAAAATCAAATAATAGCAGTTTTGCAGATTAAAAATGAAAGAAGGATTTACAATTGGACAGGCAATAAAAAAGTTTACAATTGGTGGGAGCCTTAGGAGTTGTGGGAGACAGCTTCAAAATCATTACAACCATGCCTAAGCTGAAAACAGGAGAATGACCAACAGAGCATAAAAGTGCAAGACAAAATTGAATGAAGCCTTACAGTTAAAGTATATATGCTTTGCAACGTTGTAACTTTTAAAATTATAGTTGAATAAAAACTAGCAATGGCACCTTGGTGTGCAATAGGTACGCCGAAGAGTTGTGGAAGGTCAATTAGGGAGAGTTTTTGGTTTGATTTTTTGTCAAAAGTGTATAGGTTTGCATTCAATATCTTTAGTTGTCAAATTTACGTATTTAAGTTTTATTCTTTGAACTGCCCAATTTTTTGAGTTTTATAGCACTATGAATAGTAAAAGCCCAATTGTCCTACCTTAGTGAATGTTTTTTTTCCCTACCCAATTGATTTTTTGAAGATTACAGACCTGCCTTAGTGTAGGTGTATTTGCACTATCCACTTGGGCATGTTCACAAGATTACAGGTTTAAATCCAGACGGGTAGTGTTGCAAATCTCATGGAAAGCAAACCCAAGTGGAAGCATACAAGGAAGCCCCAAAGATGGCCCAAAAAATAAACTAGGGGAGAGGGGCCTATAGTGAAGCACCCTAACTTTGGGCTTCTGATTTTTTTATATGGAAATTTCAAATCACTCCCAATTTTGTACAACAGTTTATTTGGCAACTCAGGTGCTTCTATATTTCGCTTTAGGGCCACATCATGAAATATCATGCCACAACAACATGCTTTTTGTTGAGGTATCCAAAAAGACTCTCAAAAAAAGTGAGACCGATAGTGGTGTACTGATGTTGCATCACATGATTTGTCAATTTTTGTACTTTATGTATAAAAAGTGTTTTGCAATTGGATATTAAGGTGCTCCACTATGGAGCCCACTGAGGACTACTTCTATCCTCACTATTGGACCCCACTCCATTATGGGCCCCTCTCCCCTAGTTCAACATTGAACGGTGCAAATTTTTCAATGTTCAACCTAAAGGAGGTTCAAGGATTATGCCAATAGAAAACTATATGTATGTTAATATGTTAGAGAGTATGTGTTTGTGCATAGATGCGCTGCAAATTCTAGTTGCATATGGCTGGATTAAACAATTAATAATAAGTGCTAAATAATGGAATGAAATAAACTTACACGAATCTAGAATTTTTCCTTAGAGAAATTAAGTATTATTTGATTATGAAATATTTGTATACAAATTTAAAACAAAAAACAATGCAAATGGAAATAGAATTCTCCCACCCAATTGTCAAAACAATATTTATCTGGCTTTTATGTGATAAGTGAAATTTTGGAGGCTTTACCTGATATTTTGGGGGCTTTTACCATTAAACAACAACTGGTTTACCATTAAATGGCAGTTGAAAGTTGTTTTCTGATGATTCAATAGTGGTTTGTAGGCGTGAGACTTTTTTCAGGCTCCAATCTCACACTATATGTACCCTATCAGCTAAATATATGAAAATAACAAAGTTGGAAAATTGTTTCACTTAGTGTTCCTTCTTTGTTGAACGGGGCAGCAGTTATGATATTTTTATGCACTTTTTTTTTGGAAATTGGATCATTCTTCACAAATTGTCAAGAAATTATATTAACCAATTAGCAAAATATTAATATAATATTCATTAAATTTTCCTATACGATATACATTAACTAGTCATATTCACCAAAATATACATATAATAGTAGAAAATTCCATGATTTTTCTGATAATTCACCTACCATATTTTTATATATTTTGCATCTTTTGAGCTACAAACATTCACATCCTGTTCTGTATTTATGAAATACTTATATTCCTTCAAGCTTTCCCTGGTGGTGGTAACAGAGGAGCATGCCCATCAATGATAGCAAGGTTTCCATTGAAGATAAGGAGCGGTAAAGTTCAACCATCTTGATCTTGGGCAACATATTTAATTTGCACAATAAGAAGTATGCACATATTTTCTTCCAGGAATGCCAATAAGCGTATCTATTTGTTGATGTGAATCAAAGTTCGATGTTTACAATTATCAGCTTTGAAAGCAGGGTTTTGAAGCGTATACCCCATCCTAAGAGAGATAACAACCTGATTTCAGACACTAACATGACAGCGGCAGAGTAAATATTGCTCAATGCGTAGACGAATTTCATGCTTTACATTTGAAGTTAAAGTTACACCTTTCCAACAGTAAACTCCACAAAATCAGATGCAAATTCAAGATTAAACTCCTGCACCGCAGCGTAATTGTCGTGTATGCAAAATTGATGGTTTTCTATTAAAAAATCAGATCTCCATCTTTGTTACGGACAGAAAACCATAGTTCAAAGCCTTGAGCCTTTGATGTAATCCGTAGACGGAGACGTAACGATGGCTGCAAACTCAGCAAAGCTGATTTTCATCTCCGTCAGTTCCCTAAATGAGAGCGCATGGCCGAGCTTACTCCACAGAATCAGATGCAGATTTCCAACAGTAAACTCCACAAAATCGAACATGAACTGGTGAATTTTTTGTAAATCCCTATGAATTCATGATCAAACTACTACACCACTGTGTAATTGAGTAACTATAGTGTAGGAAAAGTTGATGGTTAAACAATCTACGGTTGCCATTTACCACACTGTCAACCAGGCCCTCTCAGTGCTTATAAACCGTTGATTGACAAATTGAACTTCGAAAGCTCAAATAGGGACACACCTTCGGCGTAATTAATAAGCATATAAGTGATAATAGATTTCCACAATTCATGTGAAAATTATTTCAGTAAGTTTTTGGATTAGATTGTGTCAGAATTTTTGCATCAACGTTTCTAATCACATTCCGTGATTCATAATCAGGATAGAAAAGAACATAAGGAATGAATCACGAAGTGTGATTTGAAATGTTGATGCAAAAATTCTGACACAATCTAATCCAGAAATTTGCTGCAATAATAGACATATCGCTTGAGAGGTGGCAATTCCTAAATAAGCATCATTAACCATTCGATATGTTTTGACATTTTCTATTAGAATTGTATGCTTGATAGAGTGAACATTGACCTCATATTGGGCACATCTCACAATTAACAAGAAGAAACCATTATAAGATGTTCAAATAGAAGTAATTACGGATGTGTAAACAGTTCATATCCACTCCTTGAGCTTTCGAATAATGGCACAAATTGGATTTGTTGAAAAGGCTTTTGAAACTTTCAAGCAAATGCAATTGTTAGGTGTAAAGTCATATTCCACAACCTTTTCCACCATACTCCCTGCCTATGCCCAAATGGTAGTTTTGGAAAATGGTACGGACATCTATCAAAAGCATAATGGAATGGGGATTTTTTTCAAATAGTATAGTTGAAAATGCTGTCAGACCTGTACAGCATGTGGAAGTATAGAAAGGCACATGAATTGTTTGATGGAATGCTTCAAATAAATTAGATTAGTAATGATCATGAATTAGATTAGTAGATAATGATTCTAAAAAATCATGAATTAGATTAGATAATGATTCGAAAAACATTTAAGCATTCATGTTGGGAATCAAATGTGATTAAGATTTTAAAGATATATAAGGCTGTCATTATAGAGTTAGAGGCCTTAGGACCTAGACTAAGAGAGCCTTGAGAGTTGGTGCAACACTCTGCATATCCTATGTTAACATGACACATTAATATTGCTCTGAACATTAGATATTGAAACTATCTTTTGCATACCACATGTGAACATGATGCATTAATATTGCAGTAAACATAAGATATTGAAACTATCTTTTTCATTTCATTTATTCATGTTTTATTTATGTGATAATACAAAATTTTGTAGATATGTAGTTTCAAACCTTTTTCATAAGTTTATAAAACTTCAAGCTTTGATGAAACTCTAAGACTCTCAATCCTACGGAATTTTTAAAGCTTTAGAACTATATCAAGCAGCTTGAAATAATCCTAATAAAATTCCAGCACAGAACCTGGATGAGGTTTGCTCTGGCTCTGCAAAACTGGTTGAATAAAACATTTTTTTTAATAATTTCTTATAAAATTTAAATTGATTACAAAATTAATGGGTTGTATTGTAATGGAAATGAATGCACTTAAAGAGTGTGATCCAAGTTAAAATCTTGTGTGTGTAATAAGGCAACCCATAACTCCAGTAGACATGTACATTTATTTTGACCTATTACTTTATCTCAGTACGAAGCAAAAAGTATAAATTTAAATTGAAAAACTGATTATTACTTATACTTCTTCCAACTAAGAAAGATAGGGTTTCTTGGAAATCCCAAACTTCTGATAGACCACTTTTTTATAAAAAATCTGAACTCAATGAACTTTTTACCCTCCCCTTCAACTAGAACTTATTGTCTATTCAGGAAAATTACAACAGAATTTAAAGCCATGATATGGTTTAATGGAGACTAACATTTGCAATTATTTTGATTTTTGATATTGAGAAAACAATTCAATGTAAATTCTGCAAGCTTACATTTCTGAATCTTCAATCTAACCCAGAACACAGAATTCTGCATAACTAACATCCAACATCTATTTCTAGTCAACTATTCTTACAATGAGGTCTTCACCCCCTGTAAATTTCACAATTTCAACAAAATTTTGTAGTAAACATTAATTTCTGGAAGGGGAATTCAATTAAAAAAATTAAATGCGTCTCAAACTTTTGGCCTCGTCCTAGCTCTAGTAACCTCCAGAATTAGCATCTAAGGTTTAGATCATCACTCTCTTCTCTACTTTGGATTGCTGGTGACAATGGTGGTCCTCCATATTCATAAAGTTAACCTTTTCTTCATTTGCCAGCATACTTCCGGCCTCTGCCAAAATAGGAGCTTTGGAACAGGGTATGGACGTCCATCTAAGCAATAATGGAAGGGTGATTTTTGTCAGAAATGCTCTGGTAGACATGTATGCAGAATGTGGAAGCATAGACAAGGTACGTGAACTGTTTGACAGGATACCTCAAAGAAATGTAGTCTCATCTAATACCATGATTGTCGGATATGCACAGAAGCATTTGTTACAAAGGATTTAGAAACTTCCAACCTAATGTGATTGGCAGGCGTAACGACAGATTCCGCAATCTTTGTCAGCAACCTCACAGCCTGTGCGAAAATGGGAGCTTTGGAGCGGAGTATGGACATCCATCACGGGATAAACGATGGAGAAATCTTGTCAGATCTTGTAGCTGCAACTGCCCTGGTAGATATGTATGCGAAATGTGGAAGCATAGACAATGCACATGATCTGTTTGACAGAATGCCTCGCAGAATTGTTTATAGAATGCAATGATTGTAGGATATGCAAAATGTGGAAGCATAGACAAGGCACCTGAATTGTTTGACAGAATGCGCACTGTTCTCATGGAACGCCCTGATTGCAGGATATTAAGAAAATGGGCTTGTTGAAAAGGCTTTAGAAACTTCCAACCCAATGTAATTGGCAGGTGTAAAACCAGACTCTAAAACCTTTGCCACCATCTTCCCAGCCTGTGCCAAATGGGAGCTTTGGAACAGGGTATGGACATACATCAAAGCATTAACGATAGATGAATTTTGTCCGAGGTAGTCGCAACTACTTGGTAGACATGTATTTTAAAACCTATATATTCAACTTCTAAAGTAATTTTCATATGATATGTAATTGTAGCTAACAAGCTAGTGAAGATATTTGGGAGTTGGATATGCATTATGTGTGACTTGTGATGTAATTAAATTGTGACAATCTATGTCGAGGTTAGAGTTTTCAATGTGGTGGTTGTGTGAATATGTCATTTTATGTGTGAATTTATGAGTCCCGTGGTCTCATGTCTAAGTTAAGATCCTTGTGTATTAGTTTGATCTATTGTAGCATAAGTTGCATGTGATCCAATGACAAGACTCTGTGGACTAAATTTTTTATCATCCTTTAGGCCTCAATGGAGTTGTATAATTGTCATTTTATAAATAGAATAGCTCCATGGTCATTCATGCATAAAGTAACATCATGGTTATTTTGGTGAATCAAAGATCGAAATGATGGTCATCCTAGCAAAGATGGGCTTTTTTCTATCTTAATTACAAGTTGAATAGTGTGTCTTGCCACAAGTGTTATGTTGATTATCAAGGTGTTCTTAGGATGATTAATATATTAGTTTAAAGATGGATAGTGTTAATTTGGAATAGCAAGGTGTTACATTGTGATCAAGGTATTTCCTTGTTGGCATGTGCTAGGGCCCTTTGAAGTGGTTGTAGCCCCCAAACTATGTTGAATGTAATTGTGACTCAAATGTTTAGAGACTTGTGTGTGTCTATATGTATGCATGCTTGTGCATGTGGCAATTGGTCAACCTAGTGATATTGAGTTCTAGATTGGCCAAGTGGTGGATGTCATAATTTTCGTAGATTAGCTAAGTGGTGGATTTCATGGTTTTCTTGGATTGGTTCTAGAAATTAGCTAGAAAATTGCTTAGATGGAAGAAGTCGTACACCGATCAAATGGGTTAAAAACCTTTGAATGTTCACACACCCCAACAACACCCATATGAAGTTGAATACCTCAATGTAATGGGGGATAGGAGGAAAAGTAGGCATGATACTTGGGTTGGCCTCCAAGAAAAATACTCTACACTTTAATAATAAATTGGTAACACGTGTTCCTATATTCTATGAATTAATTAATAACTCTGGTTGTAATAAAGATGAATGAATATTATCTTTGAATTCATTAATCTAACTACAATTGTATTTTACGGTTCTAATGAACTTTGTGATCTTTGTTTACCCAATATGTCTCTGTGTCTATAGGAAAAAGGGGTAAGATAGAAATTGAATTCTTTTGCATTAGTTGCATACCTAGCAAATGCTAATGAAGACTAAATTCCATATGTCGGATGCAATATTTATTTACAATCCCTAATCACAACTAAATTAAGAATCTTGAGTTCTTGTACTTGATTCATGTGAAAATTTTATGGTGGGAAATTCATTTCATCATTTCCAAAGACTTATGAGTTGTAGCTAACAATTTTTGTTTAGTTGATTTTACAACGGAATGTTATCATAAGTATACATGATTCTATGCAATGAAGACAATAAAAATAGTTTTTTGGAAAGAATCTAGAATGATGAACTTTAAGAGATAGATTTTTTCTTGACAATTTATTTATATGGCTTCTACCTTAGAATTTATTAGATCCCATCCCACTTTTATGTTCCTTTTTTAATCATTCCAATACTATCCAACTATAAAATTTGTTAGTTTCCTTGGAAACATTCAATCTCTTATTTAATGCTAAACGAGGAGTATTTCTTTTGTAATTGATTTTAGTATTTCATTTTCCATTTTGTTGAGTTCTTTTTACTCCCAACACCTTGGCTCTTTTTCCTCCATCTTAGAGCTTAGTAACTCATCTATGAACTGGTCTTATCCTTCTTCTACAATTTTCTCTCTTCTTCTTCCTCATGGTTGAAGTAGAACTAATGAAACCAAAATGATTAACAAGTATTCCCTATTGATACACTACAAATCTTACTAACTTTTGAACTTTAGCTTTCTTACTACTTGCATCAATAGAGTAGTTGCATGATAAATCCCTAATCATTCTCGAAATTAAACCTAAAATTTTATCCTTAATAGCCCACTAGGCTCTTAGTTTTAAACCATACTTTGATACCTTATGTGATTCTCTTGGATCGACATACTTGGCTTCTTAGGTTTGATAATAATATTGAGCTTACGCATTCATGTCTAGGACTAAAAAGTCCTTATTTTATTTTAACATAGGGTGACATTTGAGAGATGACTCTTATGACAAAATTTAATTTGGGTTGAACAATTAAATTAAATTAATAGAATTAGTATGGGAACATGTGGCCAACTCCAATTGGTACATTCTCACATTCATGAAATCCCAATCATATTTAACATACTTTAATTATGGTCATGGATGTGAAATCATTTTATACAACCTAGTTTAATTAGGTGTCTAGGTCTAAAAATTGAATGGCCTTAGATTTGTGGGCTCAGTCGATGCAAAAGTAATATAAAACATTACAAACACATGGAATTCCCCCAATTGTTAATTTTATTGACTCTCAACATCTTAGGCACAAACAAATTATCAATCCAAATTTATTTGGGAGCTTGGTTTTGGAGCTTAAAGGATTTATCTCTAGAGTTTCATGGACCTAAGTCACCTACTAACTTTGACTAATTGTTCACTCAAGTTTGAACTTACTAACAATTATCTTCCAACCATCATCTATCCATGAACACATGTGTATGAAGATTCACACTATCAAATCAATGGATATAGATTCACTTGGGATATCAATAGTTAGAAAATCCACTAGTACTTTCCACAAATGTAGGAACTTCATAAATTTTGACATTCTTATGCTCTTAATTCCAAAATTATTATGACATTATGCTTATGCTTATGCTTATGTAGGATCCTCTTGAAATCTAGCCACAAGACAAACTACATGCATGATATTTGGTCTAGTAGCAGTTAGATACAATAGTCCACCAATCATGGATCTATAATTGCTTTGATCAACCTTAGGCAAATCATCATCCTTACTCAATTTGCATCTAGTTACCATAGGAGTGCATACCGGTTTGGAACCATCCATCCCAAACTTCTTCAACATTTCTTTTGCATACTTGGATTGTGAAATGAAAATCCCTTTGTTTGATTGATTTGCAATCCAAGGAAGAAATTCATCTCACCAAGCATAGACATCTCAAACTCTTTTTGCATTTCTTCAGCAAACATCTTACACATAATTTCATTTCCTTCAAAGATAATGTCATCTACATACACAACTACTATCAAGATCTTGTCATCTTCAATTTTGAAATAGAGATTGCTATCTACAATACCTTTATTGAAACCTTGCTAAATCAAATATTTGTCCAACCTTGCATACCAAGCTCTAGGAGCTTGCTTAAGCCATATAAAGCCTTTTTCAATCTATAAACCATATCCAATTGATTTGACAACTGGAATCCCTCTGGTTGTTCCATGTAAACTTCTTCTTCCAACTCTCCATTTAGGGAAAGTAGAATTCACATCCTTCTGGTAAACCTTGAAGTCCTAATAAGCAACAAATGCCAAAAACACTCTGATAGCTTTCATTCTAGCCACTAGAGAAAATTTCTCTTGAAAGTCTATGCCTTCCACTTGTGAGTAACCCTTACACACAAGCCTTGCCCTGTTTCTTATCACCTCCATTCTCATTCATTTTGTTTCTGAAAACCCACTTGCTTTCAATTATGTTCTTGTTTGCTGGTCTAGGAACCAATTCCCAAGTTTTATTTTTCTCAATTTGCATAATTTCTTCCATTTCTTTCATCCAATGTTCATCCTTACATGCCTCACTCGCTGTCTTAGGTTCAACTTTAGAAAGCAAGCAATAATTTACCTCAACTTAGTGGCTTTACTTCTGGTCAATACACCTTTCCTCTTGTCTCCAATGATCTTATCTTTAAAATTATTCTTTTGCACATACTTAGGGGTTTTAGGAGCCTTTTTAGAGCTTCTTCCTCTCCATTTTGTACTTCTTGTTCTTCAACCTTTTCTTCTTCTCTGCAATCAGGTTCATGTTTGATACATATCCATCAACTTCAATTGAATTCTCCAATGCTTCATCAACCTTGACATTTGTACTTTCTACCACCTTTCTTAGCCTCTTATTGTAACATCTGTAAACTTTGCTTCTTATAGAGTATCCAAGGAAGATACCCTCATCACATTTTGCATTAAACTTTCCTATATTTTCTTCATCTCTCCTGATATAACATTTGCTTCCAAATACCTTTATATACTTAACAGTAGGAATATTGCCATACCATAGCTCATAGGGGGTCTTAGTGTTGTAAGCTTTTTCTTGAGCTCGATTGAGCACATTATAAACAACAGTGTGAATTGCTTCTCTCCAGTAGAATTTTGGTAGACTTTCCTATGTTATCATTGTTCTAGCAGCTTCTTCAATTGTCCTATTCTTCCTTTTAGCAACTCTATTCTGCTGAGGAGTTCTAGGGGTAGACAATTATCTTCTTATTCCATGAAATTCACAAAACATGTTAAACTCATTGGAGGTAAATTCACCACCTTTTTCAAACCTCAAACATTTTATTTTCAACCATAGCTTTGAATGTCTTGAATTTTTCTAATGCATCATATTTCTCTATCATTCTAGAATAAATTTCATCAATCAAAAGCATAAAATACCTATCACCTTATAGAATTCTCACCCTTGTAGGACCACAAAGATTTGTATGAATCAATTCTAGCAGTCTAGTAGTAGATTGTTCCTTTGTTATGAGGGTATTTCTAGCATGCTTTCCAAACTGACAATTCTTACAGACAACATTAACCAGCTTTGTGATTCCTGGTAAATCTCTCACAGCTTGTACTACACTGATTCTCACCATGTTGTCAAAATTCATATGGCACATCCTTTAGTGCCATAACCAACTATCATTAATATGAGACATAAAGCAATGTCCATCAACGCTTTTAAGTTGATAGACGTTTCCTTCAGTCCTCTTGCCAACAACAATCGCAATTTCAGACCCTTTTTTGATTTCACATTTTTCATCCTTGAACACAAGATTATATCTCTTCTACACATTTGACCAACACTCAAGAGAATATGTATCAAACCCTTAACATAGTAGACATCATCAGTATTATGCTTGTCATCAAAACTAATTGAACCTATCCCATAGATCTTAGGACCAAAATCATCTCCAAACTTAACTAAGCCTCCATCATATTTTTCAAGTTTAACAAACTTACTTTTGTCACCGGTCATGTGATTTGAGCAGCCACTATCAACAACCCAATAGTTCTTCTCTTGTTTAGCATGAAAAGAAGATGCCATAATACCTTCAACTTTCTTCAGAGTGCACTCCTTCTCACATCTTTTAGGAGTAGATTCATTTTTTAAAGCCAGGAACAAGCATTCATTATCATCAAAATCTCCATAATCAGGCTCATCATTAGAAATGCCAACATCTTCATCAAGAAATAATATGCTCTTTTGATCATCTTTCCTTTATTTTCTTTACCTTCTCTATGTTTATTTCTTTTAGCTCTTTTTGGACATCTTGAAGCATAATGACCTATATCACCACAACTAAAACATTTGAAAGGTAATTTACCCTTGTACTTATTGGTGCCCTTCTTCATTCTTCTCACAAAGTTAGCTTCCACTTCATCTAGATCTTCCTTATTTGGTTCTTCAATCTTTTCTGATGTACTGGCTTTAAAGGCAGCTTCTACATTTGTGCTATTTTTCAATCCCTTTCTCCTCATCTCAAAAGAAGTTAGTGTACCAATCATCTAATCTCTAGAATAATTATCAAGATTTACAACTTCCTCAATAGCAGAAACATTTTCACTATAACAATCAGGAAGAGATCTAAGAAATTTCTTTACCACTTTAGATTCTTTGACTTGTGCACCAAGACCTCTCATTGCACTTACCAGCTCATCAATTTTCTGCATGTAGATAGCAATTGATTCATCTTTAGACATTTGTAGGGCCTCAAATTTTTCCTTCAAGATCTACAACCTTGCTTGTTTAAATTTTTCATCTCCTTCATAGATGCTTTCTAGCTTATCCCAAACTTATTTAGCAGTCTTCAAACTCATAACTTTAACTAATTCAGTTTTTGAAACACCATTCGTAACAAGAAATCTTTCCTTAGCATCTGACTCATGTGCCTTGATCTCTACACTTGTACTTGGACCATTTTGAGGTGGAACACATGTAGTCTTATATGATTTTTCAACTTCAAATCCATGTGATGCTAGATATCCCTCCATCTATGTTTTCTAGAATGCATAACTCATGGGGCAATCTAAAGTAATCTTGCTCACCATCCCAAATCTACCTTAAGCAATTAAGCTATTCTTCCAAGGAACCTTGCTCTGATACCAATTCTCAAAATGAACAAGACAATTGAGAGGGGGGTGAATCAGTTGTAGAAAATTAACCTTCAAAACCCTCAACAGTAATTAGATCCACAAGCATTCATTAAACCCTTATTTTGTTAGATTGATTAAACATGAAATGCAAATAAAATAAACTAAAAGTAGTAAAAACATGCACATAAGAACACTAGATTTACATGGAAAACCCAATGAGGGAAAAACCACCATGAGAATTAGCTCACAATATAAACAATTCCAAAATTGAATACAAAGGCTCACTACCAGAATAGGACTCTCTGTCCAAAAAGGCTCACAGTCAGGGCTCACTGCCATAGAAAGAATACAAGAAGATAGAAGAAGAATGATACATAGAGAAACATTTTTATATCAACCTCTACTTCATAAACTTTCTCCAATGTCGGCCACTAGTTGTTATATATTCAAATTTGAAATAGGTCAGCACCCAAACATTCCTGTGGTGGATAGGAATGAAAGGCGACCTACATAAATCCTTAATTAGGGCCCAAATAGATCCCAACACACTTCAACACGCTTCTACAATCCTCGCATGTAGTGTTAAACACAAGGTCGATCAACACCCATGCAAACCACCATAAACATAAGTACATGCTTCCTTAGATCAAGCCGAAAGTTTCGTATAGCATAATTCACTTGAAATCAATGGACAATCCATGAATTAATTAAGATTCATCAACCACTTCAACCAAGGTTCACAACAACAACTACTTCAATTCAAGACAACTGATAACCCTTGTTTGCATACTGATAAATGAAACTTACACTGTACTACACAAAACCAAGTAAAACTTTAAACACAAAAAGATAAAATCATTATAAACAACTTCCCAAATCCACACTACCTGAATCCAAATAGCGGAGAAACATAAAGCAAATACATTTCTCCCAAACAACATAAAACATCATTGAACAACTGGTTCACATACTGCTGAAAATATCTCACACTGTACAACAATCCAAAAGCCCAAATTTTGGATATAGCAACTACCAACAACCATGAACAATACCTCATAACCGCACAAGCATAGAATCAACACAGAAGAAACATGAAGCACAATCCCAGAGCATACACTAGTGAATACTTGCAAGAACTACAACAAATCCCTATGATTTGCTCCATTTTTTGCTCCATTTTTCCTTCCACCCACTGTTTTAATGTATTTTTTGCCAATTTTTTGAAAATGTTGACACTATTTATTAGGATGGCGCTATTTTTGGCATTTATTTGTGCTGACTAGGACAAGTCAGTGCTAATTTTGGTGCTACTTTTCGCCGACATTAGCGTCGCCTTTGGCGCCGATATTGGCTTTGAGTGTGACGCCATCATTAGCGCCGCATTTGGCTTTAAGTTAGCTTCGAGTTTAGTGCCACTTTGAGCTCTGACTTTAGCTTCGAGTTTAGCTTTGGGTTTAGCATCAGTTTAGACACCCCTATATCAAGGAGAGAATCACTTACATCACATCAACAAGGTATATCTACAAGTGCTCGGTGAAACACAACACTTGGATATAACAAAGTAATGTCGATGAGACATTGAGATATCGGTAAGACAAATAAGATTGTCTCATTGAAACTCCTCAAGTAATGATCAAAAGAATACACTGCTATACCGTCGGGAAGGTGAGCAACATATGCGGTAGAGAGGTATACATCGCAACCCCATAGCAAGAAGCCTTGAGTAAGGCGGTAGTGTGGTAAACAACAGAAGGGAAGGGAAAAACACTGCCATACCACAACGATAATCACGAGTCTCCCTGACATGGAAGAGTTACACCGATATATAAAGAAATACCACTGAAGAAAAATATCGATGAGACACTGGCATATCGGCAAGAGATATTAACTTGTCTCATTGACACCAACAACCAATATCAAAGGAACATAAGATTTAATGTCGATGAGACATTGAGATATCGGTAAGACAAATAAGATTGTCTCATTGACACTCTTCAAGTAATGATCAAAAGCCTACACCGCTATACTACAGGGAAGGTGAGAAACATATGCAGTAGAGCGGTATACACCGCAACCCCGTAGTAGGAAGCCTTGAGCAAGGTGGTAGTACGGTAAACAGTAGAAGGGAAGTGTAGAACACCGCCATACCACAACGGGTATAATAAGAGATGGCGGTAGTACAGTAATCGTGGCATCATTACAATTTACAACACTAAATGTAGAAAATCACATCAGTCACAATCCATTTGAATATAGCCTGCCAAAATACTCTAAAAATTTCATCGAAATCTTATTTTCAAGCATAGCCTACCAAAATGGAGTTTTCATTTTAATAAACTTACAATAAAACCTTTTTTGAAACCTTATTTTCAAGCGTAGCCCACCAAAATAGAGAAGTGTTTCAGTAAAGAATGACAGAGAATGGTAAGGAGATGTGTGTGATAGGAGGCATAGGATTCATTGTTGTTTATCTCATTCCTGCTCTAATCAACAAGGGTTACCATGTTCGCGCTACTATTTGTAATCCAGGTATTTAATTGACATATGTTTTCATAATCTCAAATTCCTTCAGATGCTTTTGAAGTATCAATGTATCCTATATAGGGTTTAGGATGACTTATTTTAATTTTAAAAAATAAATCAGATGCTTTTGAATTATCAATGTGTCCTATATAGGGTTTAGAATAATTTCTTTTAATTTAAAAAAATAAATAAATGATGTATTTTCCTGTGTTTAGATAATGTGGAGATCTCCTAAATCTGCCCTAGCACACTGTCCTCTTTCGCATTGTGTTCATTACTACAGCTGCTAGAGTTTT
>VDFB02089842.1:135144-170872 GCA_007258455.2 Sequoia sempervirens
TTGAAAAAAATGTTTTTAGAATCTATAGACAAAATGTGACAAGACTCTAGTTTGCATCATCTTCAAATTCCTCACGGTTTAACCGCTATAGGTGCTCGAATGTGAAGATTTAGTTAAAAAAAATCAGTGTCCAGTTTGGCCAAAAATTGTAAACCACTATTTTGGGATCATCCAGTGTTGTCATTGACATCAACGGGTTGGTGTTGTCATTGATGTCAACTATTTGTAGAGGAAGTTGGTTATTAACTATATATGTCGAGGATATTGAGAAAATTGTAATAAAGAAGGTTTATTGTTTGTGCTTGTATAGTTGAGATGTTGAAGAAGTGCCATGAGTACATGGAGTTACTATGTCTGGAAGTGTGTTAGAGTGAAGTAATGTGCTGAAATGATGTCTCTGCTACTTGGTTTCCAAATGCTTTTGAGAAAATTTGATAAATAGAGATAATAGTGTCTTCACAACAACACAACAGAAAATTAATGTCAACTTTGGCATCGAATTTTAGTGTATTTTGAGCACATGAGTTGAACAATTTGGCTAGCATTAAACTCGGCGCAAACAAGCATGGCCAGTTTGGAATCCATTTTTGCGTTGAATTTTGTGCCATTCTTTATCGTCAGAATTAGCGTCTGTTTTAGCGCTAGAAACATGTGCCTTTGTTAGTGCCTAAAAAAGCGCCGAGAAGTAACGACGGAAATTGCGCCGAATTTGGCACTCAATTTGGCTTTCGGTTTTGCTTCCATCTCTACTCCCATTTTTTCTTCTAGTTTTGCTTCCAATTTTGCATCTAGTTTTGCTTCCAGTTTTGCCTCCAAGTTTGCTTCCAAGTTTGCTTCCAATTTTGCTTCCAATTTTGCTTCCAATTTTACTTCTGATTTTGCTTCCAATTTTTCTTCTGGTTTTGCTTCCACGTTTGCTTCCGGTTTTGCTTCTAGTTTTGCTTTTGGTTTTGTTTCCAATTTTGCTTCTAGTTTTGCTTCCAATTTTTCTTTCGGTTTTGCTTCCAAGTTTGCTTCCGGTTTTGCTTCCGATTTTGCTTCCAGATTTACTTCCAATTTTGCTTCTAGTTTTGCTTTCAGTTTTGCTTCTAGATTTACTTTTGATTTTGCTTCCAATTTTGCTTCCAAGATTGCTTCTGATTTTCTTCTAGTTTGGCTTCCATTGTTGCTTCCTTTTTTGCTTCTAAAAATGCTTCTTGTTTTGCTTCCATTTATTAATTTAATATGTTTTATTTCAATTTAATTAGTTAAATATATCGTGCCTCTTAAATAACTCATATGATTATAGAGCAAGTAATTTAATTATTTAGCTCATATGATTAAATAACAATATAATTATTGTAACATGATCATCATCTATAATTAAAACAAGTGAATCAAATATCTATAATTTAATTGAATTTGACAACATCCATCTTGAGTAGTAAATTACAATCAACATACTTAATAAATATCCATCCAAAAATCATCGACCACTTTTAATATATATAAATTGACAAGTCAATACTGATAAGATCATCATCATATATAACTAAAAAAAGTGAAATTCAAATATGCCAGTACACCAAAAACATGTCAAAATGATACATGTCCAATAGTCGACATAAGTGAAAATGATACATGTACAAATGATATAAATAAAATTGATAAATTATGTAACTCAAATTGATACAAGTCAACACGATACATGTCAATATGATACAACCCAACAATATAGTACAATAGGCCATGAAAAGAGTAATCATAACGATATATCAACAATGATCCATGATGTAGTCTATATGATCATTAATGTCACTAGTTACTATCACCAACTGTCTCATCATCATCATCACCATCCTGATCATCGTCGTCGTCGTCTTCATCGTCATCGTCGTCATCATTGTCATAGGCCTTGGTGTCTTCCATATCTGCGCCATCATCATCCTTTTCCATGTGATCTATACCGACATAACAAATATTTTGTGGATCTATATCATGTTGAGGATCATCTTGATCTTCTAGAAGACCCAAGTTTTGCAAAAAAAAGAACATTTAAAATGAAAATTTATTGTTTATTTCATGCAATAATTTATTTTTCTGTTATATATCTAATATTACAACATATGAGACAAAACCATAATCATATTACATCATATCAAAGTGCACATGTACCATAATAAAATTTCAAAAAAATTACAACTAATACTGGTAAGTCAGGACAAACTTCAACTTTCAAAAAAAAAGCCAATTAAGCTGGCAGACTTGTGGATCAGGCCAACATTTGGTGGAAGAGGAAGAAAGATGATTGGAACTTTGGAGGCCCACCATAATGGATTTCAGTATTCAACCATGAGAGCATAAGAGAGACTTGATATCATGCATCAAAACATTAAGCATGCATTCTTCCAGCTAGTGAAGAAGGAGATGATTACTTTGCTTCATTTTCATTTGCATAACCATATCACGGCATGGGAACCAAGAAGACTAAGGAAGTTCAATTTTATGTGGAGGTAATGGATGTGGTCCAAAATTTAGGAGGGGCAAGAAGGTCAATGTATGATCCTGATGAAATTGAGGAAGAACAACAAGAGAGGGACAGGAAAAATAAAATCAATATAGAGTTTCAAGGATTTGTCAAGTGAGTAAGAGAGCTATGGGAGCATCCTCATCTAAAATATTTTGAACTGGATTTTGATATACCATTTAGAGAGCTTGGTTTTCATAGAGTTCCTTTCAAAGCCTCTACTTTTATTGTTCCTACGGTAAACTCTTTGGTAGAGTTGGTGGAATTACCTTTCTTAGTAATCACTATTAGTGAGATTGAGATTGTTAACCTTGAGAGAGTAGGACTTGGGAAAAAGGTATTTGATATGGCTATTGTTTTCAAAGACTTCAAGCAGGATGTACTCTACATTGACACCATTCCTCAATCTTCACTTGATGGCATCAAGGAATGGCTGAACTCCATGGATATAAAGTATTATGAAAGCAGAAAGAACTTGAACTAGCGGCCAATTTTGAAGAGTGTTACTGATGATCTAGATAAATTTATTGAAGATGGTGGTTGGGAATTTTTGAATATGGAAGCTAGTGATTTTGATTCTGATAATTCAGAAGAGTCAGATCAAGGATATGAACCCTCTGATGTAGAAGAGGAATCTAAATCAGATTTCATGTAGCCACCATCAAGAGTGTTACAAGCCAACAAGATGGAGGGAATTCTTATATAAGGATAATTTTCAATGTTGCGGGTACCAGCTTTAATGCTAACTACAATGGAAACATTGAAATTCCCTAGTAGTATTTATGTTAAGGAAATTTCATTTAGAAGCAAGGATTCAAAGCACATCAACCATGTGGTACAAATGATTAAATACCAGAGATGATCTGTAGCAACGAAAGAGTTTTAAAAGGCAGAGAGAGCTACACTGGTGACTCGGGAGAAACTTCAGCTTTCAAAAACAAAGCCAATTAGGCTGGCAGACATGTGGATCAGACCAACATTTGGTGGAAGAGGATGAAAGATGAATGTAACTCTAGAGGCCTACCATAATGGATTTTGGTATTCAACCATGAGAGCAGAAGAGAGAGCTGATATCATGTATCAAAACATTAAGCATGCATTATTCCAACCAGCAGAGAAGGAGATGATTGCTTTGCTTCATTTTCATTTGCATAACCATATCATGGTATGGGAACCAAGAAGACCAAGGATGTCTAGTTTTATGTGGAGGTAATGGATGTGGTCCAAACTTTAGGAGGGGAGATCCTGATGTCTACCAAGAGGCATAAAGTCAGATGAATTAAGTTCACCTACATGTCTACCAAAGTTTACTTCCAATTTTTATGATTGTTTTTCTTGACTGTCAAAGTTTACTTACAAATTTGAAATTTCTTTGTGATCATTTTGATGAGGATATATTCAGCCAATGTTTAAGCACCTTTTGTTTGTATCATAGTCATAGTAACGAGACTCAAACTTGTCTCAGACTCAGCTAGGGTGACTCGACTCGGGGACTCGAGGACTCGGCACCCGAACTTGATGCAGACTTGGCAAAATGAAAAAACCCTAGAAATTTAAAGATTTTTAAGGATTTAAAACTTGTTTCATGCCCTTTATTAAAAAGACCTTAAATATACAATAATATCATAAAATAGAAGAAAATTTGATCACATACACAAGTATACATCGATCACTTAAGTATAAACACAAATTTTAGCTAAAGGAAATACACATACACAAGTATACTACTATTATGCCCTTAATAAATTTTTACCTAGCTGCAATGCAATTTGAGTAGTCTTAGTCTTATGCTCCAAATTGCCAATACTAAGTATATCTATAACTATAAATTGTCTCTGTCACATTCACAATAGAAAGGAACTTGTTGGAAGTAGTATGCTCTAAATTGCCAATACTTAGTGAATCTAGATCCATAGTTAGTAATATCCAAACAAAACTTGTCCCAGCAGCCATAGGGAAATGGGAAAAGTTAATGGGTAATAATCAATGGGCTATGTAGGAGGTTATCATACTGTCAGCTGATTACCTAAGCCTCCTAGGAAAGGCTTAGGTAATTAGCTGACAGTATGACAGCCTCCTGTGTAGCCCATGATTATTACCCATCAACTTTTCCCATTTCCCTATGGCTGTTGGGACAAGTTTTGTTTGGACATTACTAACTATGGATTTAGATTCACTAAGTATTGGTAATTTAGAGCATACTACTTCCAACAAGTTCCTTTCCATTTTGACACACTATTAATGTGATAGAGACAATTTATGGATATAAATATTAAACAATGTTGCAGCCTGCAATAAGCCAATAACACATAAAAAATTAACATTCAAATTTTAAACTTTATAATTAAATTATTAAACTAAAAAACTGGGTTAGCTTTTAGTTAGCTTTTTTGGATAGCTCTACTGGGTGTTGAGGACATTCCATTTATCTTTTGAATGTTAAGAAGTCAAAGTTTCAAGTATTTGTCAAGCGAGTAAGAGAGCTATAGGAGCAACCTCATCTAAAAGCTTTTGAACTAGAGTTTGATATACCATTTAGAGAGCTTGGTTTTCATGGATATAAAGTATTATGAAAGTAGAATGAACTTGAACTGGCAGCCAATTTTGAAGACTATCACTGATGATCCAGATAAATTTATTGAAGATGGTGGTTGGGAATTTTTGAATATGGAAGCTAGTGATTTTGATTCTGATAATTCGGAAGAGTTAGATCAAGGATACAAACCCTTTGATGTAGAAGAGGAATTAGAATTAGATGAGGAAGGTTCATAAGATGAATCTCTTGTGGAGTTAGAGGAGGACGAAGAAGAAGAAGAAGATTTTGAAGAGGAGGAAGGTAAAACATGGGATGAATTAGAAGTTAAAGCCAGAAATGCAATCATTTACTTTTAAACTAATTAATATGCAATCATTTACTTTTTCCAAGGAAATAAAAAAATATATCATTTAACATATTAAATATACTTACAAATTATTGAAGGAATGTTTTTTAAATTATTGAAGAATTAGCTCTTTTTTTCGGTACTGGATGTACGTTCGACATTAATGTTGATGATCAACAATTTGCTATGTAATGAAGTTTTTTCTTGCATTTCCTTCGATGCTTCTTGGTTTGCGGGAGTAAGGAGAGTGTTAGGATGGCGGTGTGAAGTAGTCTGGTGGCTAACGTACAAGAGAAGAAATGAAGGCCAACTTAACTCTAAAAGCGAGGAGGAAATTGGATCCTTTTGATGGCAAAGTGACAATGAAGAGACTGTGTGGCTTGTTCCTATACAATTATGTGAAGGTGGCACAATTTGTACAAATCATTCTGGGTAATGGCTTTGAAGATTTGAAGCACAAATATCAGACTAATATGGATATATACTCTCTGATCATGGCATGGGGACTAGACTTAGGAGAGTCGGTGGAGGTTGTAAGGAAAGTGATGAAAGCATTGGTGCATAGGTATTTCTTAGTGAACATGGAGAGTATCCTGGAAAGGGCTATACCAAGAAAAGGCTTTGTGAGCGAAGGCATGGAAGGTGTGGACCCAGAAGTAGCAGAGATAAATTTCCCTTTCATTAGGTGGCCAGAAGGAAGAACCAAAGCCGTGTGGAGAGAGGGTGCGAAACGGGGGTGACAAGCTTTGAAATTGTGTGTTGAATTAATGGAGACTGAGGAGATAATAGCGGGACTCAAAGCCATCGCCAGAGAGGAGCTATGTGAGAAGAAGGGTTTGTGTCTGAGAAAGAAGGTGAAGCCGCTTGCAAAAATGTCCCCATTGCATCTGGGCAGCACTTCTAGAACTTCCGCATAAACTAGTTTACTGTGTTTAAGCTAGATGTTGATGTATAAGCTTAAGGGGTTAAGCCATGTTTTTGGTTTCGATACCGTAAATAGATGGTGTTTGGGTAGTAGTTAGTTGGATAGTTTTCAGGTGGTTGTGGTAGGGCTTTTTGATTGGTATATTTTTATTTTGTTTTAACAGACATAATGTGATGGTGCTGGAAGAACTTTTTATTTGGAGCTTTGTATATTTTGATTTATCTTAAATAAAATAAAAATATTATCACTGATCGAAGAAAAATTAAATTAAATATCATTTAAATAAATTTGATATAATCTTATGAACAAATTCAAATACCTGCATACTCTCCTCACCAGACTTCCCTCGTGCATCTTGGCTTCGTGATCTCTTCAATAACTGGTAGCGCCCTGCTCTGTTCCTTCGTGTGATGTTTTTCCCTTTTGTCGTCTAATTTCTTCCTTCACGCGGGAAATTTTTTAATTTTTAATTTTGATTTCTTCCTTCGCGCGGCATTTTTCCCTTTTTTTCCCTTTTTTGTTGTCTTATTTCTTCCTTAACGCCAGCTTGAGCACCAAATTTTGGCTGTTAATGCAATCAATATGGGGCGCCTCAAGTAGTGCTAAGTGTGCCTAATTGAGCGCCTATCATTATACATTTTACCACAGTCCCACAAGGTGTTTTATCCTTCTCGGTGGTAGTGCTATGAAAGCTTCTGTGGCGGCACACGAGTCTTCCTTCTATTCCTGGAAATGTTGCAGTGACTCATGCAAGTCTTCTACCATTGGTGTGCGGTAGTGTGGTGACCACCGTCGTCCCGCAGATCCTTCATCAGCTCAGTGCGGTAGAGCGGTTTTTACTGTGGTCTCGCAAGTTGCTTCTTCCTTCTCGACAGTAGTACAATGAAAGCTTTTGTGGCAGCATTTTTATTCACAGAGGAGGCCATGGAGAGAGGACGTGGACGGAATAAAAATACTAAATCGCTGAGAGGAAAGTGGGTGGAAATAGATGAGACAACATTGATTAAGTACTAAATTTGTTTTGATATTTTTTTGTGAGAAAAAATACTAATGACCTTTTCATAAATGTTATGTCAGTAAGATTTCTGGATAAACTATGCAAATTTTTACATAACTATCATGGACTGTGAAAATCGAATGTTACTAATTTTCATAAATGTGTTTGATAACATATCATGCCATTGGCAATTAGGGGGGATTCTTGTCTTATAGTTGACTTAAGGAATGCCATAAGTCGATTGTCAACATTTACAAGGTATGTGGTTATATGAAACGTTCATGTGTGAGAGACATAGAGATATTATATTGCATTTTAATTTATGACTAAAGGTTCATACTAATTTACTATTATTATATTAGGTGGGTGACCTCCAAGGAGATCCATGAATCTCAAATTCCTAAACTTTGAAATGCTTCAATAATATTATGTTGTACTTGGACAATTGAAAACCTATTTTATTCTCCTAGCAAACTTTTTTATTTTCCATTATAATTCTAGAACAAACAACATTTGCGGGGATGGCCTTTTACACTAATCTTAATTTGTATGAAGTTCACAAACCTGTTGTTAAGCATTAATTTCCTTTCATAGATAGGAAATATAAAGGCTTCATTTAAGAAAAGATAAGTAGGCTCTTTCTGAGGGTAATCCACATGCAAAAAGTAAAAAGCACATAAAAAACAATTGTACAGTAGAAAATCAGATTGAATCAGTTTTTGATAAGGAAAAACAGGTTTTGAAGGGGCCCTGAAACCCTTTACAACGACACCAAATTACAAGAGAAATTAAACCACTAAGCCAACAACCCAAAAAACTGAAAAGATGGCATAAGATGGAACATTAGCAACCCATCAGCAAACCCAAAAGTAAAAAACATTAGCAAACCTACTAAACCAAAAGAGAAAGCACCAGCTACAAAAAATTATCTAAAACATTAGCTGAGGCCATGTTCTCCTTGATGAACTCCTCATGGATACTGATAACATCCTTCATCTCCTCAACAACAACAACAACCCTCTTTTTCATCTTGCTCCTCGTCCTAAGGCATAGACCCGCCTGCATGTCCTTCTCCAGCACAGGAGTAGAAGCTTCTAATTTCTCCACCAGGTAATGGCCACTAATCTATTCAATCCTTTCCTCCATATTACCCAAGTCAAGCGATTTTCTGGTCCAATTTAGCACTTTCTCATTCAAAATAGAAAGACCCATAGCAGTGGTCTTCAAAGAGTTATTGTTGATATTGACCACCGTTTTCAAGTCCTCTGACATCTTTCCCATTTTATCCTCCAGACTTGCCACTCTGTCCTCTAACATTTTATTAACAATAACTTCCAAAGAGTAAATTCTTTCCTCATGAGAAACCCCCAAATGATCAACATCGGCCAATAGCTTATCAAGCATAATATGCATTGATTTCACTTTTCCTTTTATTTCCCACTCCTTTTGGTTACCTCTTAGCATAGCAACACAAACAACCTGCCAATTTTTCATCTAAAGATTGAGCTCCTTAACCTCAGAAAATAACCACTTAACCAGGGAAAGCAGGTTTCTCATCCCATCTTCGGCCATTCTACAAAAAATATTCATGTCAATTTCATCCTAGTTAACCGAAGGCTGACCCTTCTGCTCCAAGTCAACAAGGGCATCAGAACAATCCCTATTTTGTTCATCCTCTTCTTCAGTTGGGGAATCCTCGACATCCACAACATCCACCTTTATCCTCTCCTTATTTGGAAGATTCTCCAAATCAACTAATGCCTCCAGATGTTCCTTCTTCACTTCCTTCTCCACAGCAGAAAAATCCTGAGAACAATTAACTGCATCAATCCCCTGCATATCCACGGGGCCAGTCTCATTAGGCTTCACCTCTCATTAGGCTTCACCTTAATCTTAGAGTTTCCCATATCAGCAGGGCCACTCAACTGACCACCCAAATTAACCAGAACCTTAAGCCCTTGCACTGGGGAGCTCTCTAGTAGACCATCCTTACCAAGAATAGGGTTCCCCAATGAAGCATTTTGAACACAATCAAAATTTAAAGAATCCACATCACCCACAGGATGACAACCCTTCAAACCATCTTTTCCAAAAGACATCGCGGGATTCACATTCAAACCAGGGGCAACCACCTCAATTTTCCTTTTGGCGGAAGCTTTAACTTTCTTCATGCCTTTGGTTTTCCCCTTCAAATATTTTCTAATAGAATTAGCCATAGTCTCCCACAACTCCACATCAGTCTCATAGCCCTTACCCCATTCTTTTGATTCCTCATCCCTTTCCTCAGAGCCTCCTTCATCAACAAAAATATCCTCATATTCTGACTCTTCCTCCTTCGAACTACCGACCCATTCACTGGCAGAGTCCCTTGTTTCATACCCATCATTTTGAACTTCCTTCTTACCATGAGTTTTAGGGGAGACCAAGATCAACTTTAGCTTGATATGAGCAAAAATCAAACACATAAGCCCTTGATGAAGAACCACCTTCTTAGGGTTCTTTTTGTGGTCTTCAATACTCTTCTCCATACAATGTAACAGGTAAAAATGAAACGAGACCGAAACATTATGCCTAAAATGATTTAAGAGCATAAAATGGTAAGTGTAAACCATAGAGAATCTACCTTCAAGGGTGAATTAGTGCATAATGGCCAACACGAGGTCACTCCAAAGCGGCTTTAGGGACTTCCTAGCATAACCTCCACTTCAAATTTCCTTAACCTTCTTCCTCTCGTCATGTTTAAAGAAATTCACAAAAGCCTTCTTAGTTGCTCCCCTGTCTCTGAAAAACTTTCTCCTAGCAACTAAAAGACCAGTTACCTCCGCAATAAAATCCTCTTCAATTCGAAACTCAATGCCCTGGTAATGCAGAGACCTCCCATTCCATCATTTCAAGAAGAAATATGTTACATCAGGGTCCAGGCCTTGAATTCTCTGCATAAATTGAGTAACCTCCCCAATTCCAAGTGCTCCCACATAGTAGCATTTTTCTGAAACTCTTCATAGGAACTTGACTCAATTCTGCAACGGTCGCCACCCATAGTGACAGGCAACAAATGAAAACCCAAGAACACCTGGAAGAAATGAAAAAGTAAAATGAACCAAGCGCTACTCAAAACAATACAACAAACACCCACAATACGTGTGGGCTTATCATTCCAAGTAACCCTGCCAAAACTGCCAGTCCATCCTTCTACGGAAACCAAGGAAAGAATAATGAAACTGAAAGAGCAAAGGACCGACATGCAAAACCTAGCTTAAAATCATAATGAAAAACCTTTCCCCGAGAACATCTTGCCTAGAAACAAGCCAGCTAGTCATCATTAGAAATACACTTCAGATTAAGAGGTAGTGATTCAAAAGAATCCTACTCAGATCTCTCAGCCACTCCCACATTGGCAACCCCATCAGCCATCATGTTCGCTTCATGAAAAACATGCATGATTTTGATCTCCTTAAAAGAGTTAATAATATATATCGAGTCATTAATAAAATTGGCAATTGACCATGAAGGAGGACATTTCATCATGAGACAATTAATCACATTAAGAGAGTCCCCCTCAAGCCATAGTTTAGAAACACCTTGTTTCTTAGCCAAAACTAATCCATGATAAGCAATTGCAGCCTCTGCATAAAAAAAATATTGTACAGTAGAAAATCAGATTCAATCAGTTATGTCTTATTTCGCTTGCACTCTTATCTGAAAGACATAGGGTATTCACCATACATTTCCCTTGACAAATAAAACATGTTCTTTCATTTATTTTTATTGTATATCTTAGAAGTGAAATTGTTGTTACATAATGATGCACTGAGAAAATAATATATACAAAAAAATGCAAAGAAAATATTTGAAATTTAACATGCAATCTACTATGTTGTGCTAAAAGGAATCAAGATTAACTGGGACAAGTAATAAAAATAAAATTTTGATGATTGTACTTAAAAGTGAACAAGATATGAAAAGTGTGGACAATGATGGTGTTGAAATTGAAAACCCTGATTATGATGACATTACTATTTTATGTCATTAGAGATAAAGAGCACATACAATTTTATATACATAGCAAATGAAGATTTGAAACTAGTAAACTGAAAATGTAAAAACTCTAAGATTTTTCCTTAAACAATAATTCACATACTCACTTACAAAAAAGGGTGAAGCATTTTTTATTCAAACTATGTTTTCTTTAATAGACATAACAGTAAAAGAATATTTACAAGTACAAGAATATATACACTGTTTCATAGAAAAAAAGGAATGTTTCATAGAATATATCTTTAGAATGTAGGAACTTCCTCTTTCTGATATTTGGAAATTCCTACACACAAGTTCTGGTTCGGAGCAAAAACACCTGAAAGTGTTTCACACTGGCTCAAGGTACAATCATAAATTAATGCATGTTGTTGATTATTTTAGATGGATATTGGAGCAAATGCAAAGCATGGGCGTTCAACTAGAAAAAGAAGATATGTACGTGGATGTGGCCCTAAAACTGTTAAAGAAACAATTCAAACGAGCGATTGTACAAAGACAAGCAGATTTATGATTTTATCTTAGAATGTACAAACTTTCTCTATCGGGTATTAAAGAAGTCAGGTTGGATCAGAAACTGGATAAGCAGATTTATGATTTTATCTTTAGAATCTAGGAACTTCCTCTGTCATATATTTGGAAATTCCTACACTCAGGTTTTTCTCCCAAGCGAAAACACCCATAAGTGTTTCAGATCGGATCAAGGTACAATCCAACCTGGTTAGGACACTGATAGCAATCCAATTTTTCCTAAACCGTCCATACCGGAATGTTGCATCACAATCTATTCTTCCTGCACATAAAAATACCACATATTAACCCCTTCTAAATAAAACTCAAAATACCATGAAACAATGAGTCCCCTATATTAGTAAGTAGGTAGTCTATAGGGCATAGTTTGATTTTATAAAAAGGATGCTCTTGAAAAGAATCTTCAAGTAACAGTGAGTGAGTTGTTTGAAATTGCAGCTGATGGTGCAATATCCATTCTTAAAGGCAGTTAGCAAAGCAGTAAATGTGCAAGAAAATAATATTGTACACAACAAACAATTCACAATGTTGTGATCTTGCATAATGCCTTAAGTTTGAAGACAAAAAACTCATTGTATCTTGATGAAAGTAGTGACCTTAATGGTCAATCACTGGCAACCTTGATTTTAAAACATGCTATTGTGCTTATGGAGGCAACATTTTAAGGAAGGTAGTGAGTGGTGGTTTGGAACAATGGTAGGTATGAAGGAGTTGCTTTATATGCATACTATGCAGTCTAGCTTAAGAAAACATTCTTAGAAGAGATTGAAGGTGGATTATGGAAATCAAGGGTTACCATTATAAAGATTAAAGAAAAGACTAAGATCTATTTAAAAGCCACTATCATGAAGATATTAAAGATGTCAAATGCAAAACTCTAGCAGCTGTAGTAATGAACACAATGCGAAAGAGGACAGTGTGCTAGGGCAGATTTAGGAGATCTCCACATTATCTAAACACAGGAAAATACATCATTTATTTATTTTTTTAAATTAAAAGAAATTATTCTAAACCCTATATAGGACACATTGATAATTCAAAAGCATCTGATTTATTTTTTAAAATTAAAATAAGTCATCCTAAACCCTATATAGGATACATTGATACTTCAAAAGCATCTGAAGGAATTTGAGATTATGAAAACATATGTCAATTAAATACCTGGATTACAAATAGTAGCGCGAACATGGTAACCCTTGTTGATTAGAGCAGGAATGAGATAAACAACAATGAATCCTATGCCTCCTATCACACACATCTCCTTACCATTCTCTGTCATTCTTTACTGAAACACTTCTCTATTTTGGTGGGCTACGCTTGAAAATAAGGTTTCAAAAAAGGTTTTATTGTAAGTTTATTAAAATGAAAACTCCATTTTGGTAGGCTATGCTTGAAAATAAGATTTCGATGAAATTTTTAGAGTATTTTGGCAGGCTATATTCAAATGGATTGTGACTGATGTGATTTTCTACATTTAGTGTTGTAAATTGTAATGATGCCACGATTACTGTACTACCGCCATCTCTTATTATACCCGTTGTGGTATGGCGGTGTTCTACACTTCCCTTCTACTGTTTACCGTACTACCACCTTGCTCAAGGCTTCCTACTACGGGGTTGCGGTGTATACCGCTCTACTGCATATGTTTCTCACCTTCCCTGTAGTATAGCGGTGTAGGCTTTTGATCATTACTTGAAGAGTGTCAATGAGACAATCTTATTTGTCTTACCGATATCTCAATGTCTCATCGACATTAAATCTTATGTTCCTTTGATATTGGTTGTTGGTGTCAATGAGACAAGTTAATATCTCTTGCCGATATGCCAGTGTCTCATCGATATTTTTCTTCAGTGGTATTTCTTTATATATCGGTGTAACTCTTCCATGTCAGGGAGACTCGTGATTATCGTTGTGGTATGGCAGTGTTTTTCCCTTCCCTTCTGTTGTTTACCACACTACCGCCTTACTCAAGGCTTCTTGCTATGGGGTTGCGATGTATACCTCTCTACCGCATATGTTGCTCACCTTCCCGACGGTATAGCAGTGTATTCTTTTGATCATTACTTGAGGAGTTTCAATGAGACAATCTTATTTGTCTTACCGATATCTCAATGTCTCATCGACATTACTTTGTTATATCCAAGTGTTGTGTTTCACCGAGCACTTGTAGATATACCTTGTTGATGTGATGTAAGTGATTCTCTCCTTGATATAGGGGTGTCTAAACTGATGCTAAACCCAAAGCTAAACTCGAAGCTAAAGTCAGAGCTCAAAGTGGCACTAAACTCGAAGCTAACTTAAAGCCAAATGCGGCGCTAATGATGGCGTCACACTCAAAGCCAATATCGGCGCCAAAGGCGACGCTAATGTCGGCGAAAAGTAGCACCAAAATTAGCACTGACTTGTCCTAGTCAGCACAAATAAATGCCAAAAATAGCGCCATCCTAATAAATAGTGTCAACATTTTCAAAAAATTGGCAAAAAATACATTAAAACAGTGGGTGGAAGGAAAAATGGAGCAAAAAATGGAGCAAATCATAGGGATTTGTTGTAGTTCTTGCAAGTATTCACTAGTGTATGCTCTGGGATTGTGCTTCATGTTTCTTCTGTGTTGATTCTATGCTTGTGCGGTTATGAGGTATTGTTCATGGTTGTTGGTAGTTGCTATATCCAAAATTTGGGCTTTTGGATTGTTGTACAGTGTGAGATATTTTCAGCAGTATGTGAACCAGTTGTTCAATGATGTTTTATGTTGTTTGGGAGAAATGTATTTGCTTTATGTTTCTCCGCTATTTGGATTCAGGTAGTGTGGATTTGGGAAGTTGTTTATAATGATTTTATCTTTTTGTGTTTAAAGTTTTACTTGGTTTTGTGTAGTACAGTGTAAGTTTCATTTATCAGTATGCAAACAAGGGTTATCAGTTGTCTTGAATTGAAGTAGTTGTTGTTGTGAACCTTGGTTGAAGTGGTTGATGAATCTTAATTAATTCATGGATTGTCCATTGATTTCAAGTGAATTATGCTATACGAAACTTTCGGCTTGATCTAAGGAAGCATGTACTTATGTTTATGGTGGTTTGCATGGGTGTTGATCGACCTTGTGTTTAACACTACATGCGAGGATTGTAGAAGCGTGTTGAAGTGTGTTGGGATCTATTTGGGCCCTAATTAAGGATTTATGTAGGTCGCCTTTCATTCCTATCCACCACAGGAATGTTTGGGTGCTGACCTATTTCAAATTTGAATATATAACAACTAGTGGCCGACATTGGAGAAAGTTTATGAAGTAGAGGTTGATATAAAAATGTTTCTCTATGTATCATTCTTCTTCTATCTTCTTGTATTCTTTCTATGGCAGTGAGCCCTGACTGTGAGCCTTTTTGGACAGAGAGTCCTATTCTGGTAGTGAGCCTTTGTATTCAATTTTGGAATTGTTTATATTGTGAGCTAATTCTCATGGTGGTTTTTCCCTCATTGGGTTTTCCATGTAAATCTAGTGTTCTTATGTGCATGTTTTTACTACTTTTAGTTTATTTTATTTGCATTTCATGTTTAATCAATCTAACAAAATAAGGGTTTAATGAATGCTTGTGGATCTAATTACTGTTGAGGGTTTTGAAGGTTAATTTTCTACAACTGATTCACCCCCCTCTCAATTGTCTTGTTCATTTTGAGAATTGGTATCAGAGCAAGGTTCCTTGGAAGAATAGCTTAATTGCTTAAGGTAGATTTGGGATGGTGAGCAAGATTACTTTAGATTGCCCCATGAGTTATGCATTCTAGAAAACATAGATGGAGGGATATCTAGCATCACATGGATTTGAAGTTGAAAAATCATATAAGACTACATGTGTTCCACCTCAAAATGGTCCAAGTACAAGTGTAGAGATCAAGGCACATGAGTCAGATGCTAAGGAAAGATTTCTTGTTACGAATGGTGTTTCAAAAACTGAATTAGTTAAAGTTATGAGTTTGAAGACTGCTAAATAAGTTTGGGATAAGCTAGAAAGCATCTATGAAGGAGATGAAAAATTTAAACAAGCAAGGTTGTAGATCTTGAAGGAAAAATTTGAGGCCCTACAAATGTCTAAAGATGAATCAATTGCTATCTACATGCAGAAAATTGATGAGCTGGTAAGTGCAATGAGAGGTCTTGGTGCACAAGTCAAAGAATCTAAAGTGGTAAAGAAATTTCTTAGATCTCTTCCTGATTGTTATAGTGAAAATGTTTCTGCTATTGAGGAAGTTGTAAATCTTGATAATTATTCTAGAGATTAGATGATTGGTACACTAACTTCTTTTGAGATGAGGAGAAAGGGATTGAAAAATAGCACAAATGTAGAAGCTGCCTTTAAAGCCAGTACATCAGAAAAGATTGAAGAACCAAATAAGGAAGATCTAGATGAAGTGGAAGCTAACTTTGTGAGAAGAATGAAGAAGGGCACCAATAAGTACAAGGGTAAATTACCTTTCAAATGTTTTAGTTGTGGTGATATAGGTCATTATGCTTCAAGATGTCCAAAAAGAGCTAAAAGAAATAAACATAGAGAAGGTAAAGAAAATAAAGGAAAGATGATCAAAAGAGCATATTATTTCTTGATGAAGATGTTGGCATTTCTAATGATGAGCCTGATTATGGAGATTTTGATGATAATGAATGCTTGTTCCTGGCTTTAAAAAATGAATCTACTCCTAAAAGATGTGAGAAGGAGTGCACTCTGAAGAAAGTTGAAGGTATTATGGCATCTTCTTTTCATGCTAAACAAGAGAAGAACTATTGGGTTGTTGATAGTGGCTGCTCAAATCACATGACCGGTGACAAAAGTAAGTTTGTTAAACTTGAAAAATATGATGGAGGCTTAGTTAAGTTTGGAGATGATTTTGGTCCTAAGATCTATGGGATAGGTTCAATTAGTTTTGATGACAAGCATAATACTGATGATGTCTACTATGTTAAGGGTTTGATACATATTCTCTTGAGTGTTGGTCAAATGTGTAGAAGAGATATAATCTTGTGTTCAAGGATGAAAAATGTGAAATCAAAAAAGGGTCTGAAATTGCGATTGTTGTTGGCAAGAGGACTGAAGGAAACGTCTATCAACTTAAAAGCGTTGATGGACATTGCTTTATGTCTCATATTAATGATAGTTGGTTATGGCACTAAAGGATGTGCCATATGAATTTTGACAACATGGTGAGAATCAGTGTAGTACAAGCTGTGAGAGATTTACCAGGAATCACAAAGCTGGTTAATGTTGTCTGTAAGAATTGTCAGTTTGGAAAGCATGCTAGAAATACCCTCATAACAAAGGAACAATCTACTACTAGACTGCTAGAATTGATTCATACAAATCTTTGTGGTCCTACAAGGGTGAGAATTCTATAAGGTGATAGGTATTTTATGCTTTTGATTGATGAAATTTATTCTAGAATGATAGAGAAATATGATGCATTAGAAAAATTCAAGACATTCAAAGCTATGGTTGAAAATAAAATGTTTGAGGTTTGAAA
Source organism: Sequoia sempervirens (assembly GCA_007258455.2). Classification (NCBI taxonomy): domain Eukaryota; kingdom Viridiplantae; phylum Streptophyta; class Pinopsida; order Cupressales; family Cupressaceae; genus Sequoia; species Sequoia sempervirens. Next base: position 152,532 of record VDFB02089842.1, read on the forward strand.
AAGGTGGTGAATTTACCTCCAATGAGTTTAACATGTTTTGTGAATTTCATGGAATAAGAAGATAATTGTCTACCCCTAGAACTCCTCAGCAGAATAGAGTTGCTAAAAGGAAGAATAGGACAATTGAAGAAGCTGCTAGAACAATGATAACATAGGAAAGTCTACCAAAATTCTACTGGAGAGAAGCAATTCACACTGTTGTTTATAATGTGCTCAATCGAGCTCAAGAAAAAGCTTACAACACTAAGACCCCCTATGAGCTATGGTATGGCAATATTCCTACTGTTAAGTATATAAAGGTATTTGGAAGCAAATGTTATATCAGGAGAGATGAAGAAAATATAGGAAAGTTTAATGCAAAATGTGATGAGGGTATCTTCCTTGGATACTCTATAAGAAGCAAAGTTTACAGATGTTACAATAAGAGGCTAAGAAAGGTGGTAGAAAGTACAAATGTCAAGGTTGATGAAGCATTGGAGAATTCAATTGAAGTTGATGGATATGTATCAAACATGAACCTGATTGCAGAGAAGAAGAAAAGGTTGAAGAACAAGAAGTACAAAATGGAGAGGAAGAAGCTCTAAAAAGGCTCCTAAAACCCCTAAGTATGTGCAAAAGAATAATTTTAAAGATAAGATCATTGGAGACAAGAGGAAAGGTGTATTGACCAGAAGTAAAGCCACTAAGTTGAGGTAAATTATTGCTTGCTTTCTAAAGTTGAACCTAAGACAGCGAGTGAGGCATGTAAGGATGAACATTGGATGAAAGAAATGGAAGAAATTATGCAAATTGAGAAAAATAAAACTTGGGAATTGGTTCCTAGACCAGCAAACAAGAACATAATTGAAAGCAAGTGGGTTTTCAGAAACAAAATGAATGAGAATGGAGGTGATAAGAAACAGGGCAAGGCTTGTGTGTAAGGGTTACTCACAAGTGGAAGGCATAGACTTTCAAGAGAAATTTTCTCTAGTGGCTAGAATGAAAGCTATCAGAGTGTTTTTGGCATTTGTTGCTTATTAGGACTTCAAGGTTTACCAGAAGGATGTGAATTCTACTTTCCCTAAATGGAGAGTTGGAAGAAGAAGTTTACATGGAACAACCAGAGGGATTCCAGTTGTCAAATCAATTGGATATGGTTTATAGATTGAAAAAGGCTTTATATGGCTTAAGCAAGCTCCTAGAGCTTGGTATGCAAGGTTGGACAAATATTTGATTTAGCAAGGTTTCAATAAAGGTATTGTAGATAGCAATCTCTATTTCAAAATTGAAGATGACAAGATCTTGATAGTAGTTGTGTATGTAGATGACATTATCTTTGAAGGAAATGAAATTATGTGTAAGATGTTTGCTGAAGAAATGCAAAAAGAGTTTGAGATGTCTATGCTTGGTGAGATGAATTTCTTCCTTGGATTGCAAATCAATCAAACAAAGGGATTTTCATTTCACAATCCAAGTATGCAAAAGAAATGTTGAAGAAGTTTGGGATGGATGGTTCCAAACCGGTATGCACTCCTATGGTAACTAGATGCAAATTGAGTAAGGATGATGATTTGCCTAAGGTTGATCAAAGCAATTATAGATCCATGATTGGTGGACTATTGTATCTAACTGCTACTAGACCAAATATCATGCATGTAGTTTGTCTTGTGGCTAGATTTCAAGAGGATCCTACATAAGCATAAGCATAAGCATAATGTCATAATAATTTTGGAATTAAGAGCATAAGAATGTCAAAATTTATGAAGTTCCTACATTTGTGGAAAGTACTAGTGGATTTTCTAACTATTGATATCCCAAGTGAATCTATATCCATTGATTTGATAGTGTGAATCTTCATACACATGTGTTCATGGATAGATGATGGTTGGAAGATAATTGTTAGTAAGTTCAAACTTGAGTGAACAATTAGTCAAAGTTAGTAGGTGACTTAGGTCCATGAAACTCTAGAGATAAATCCTTTAAGCTCCAAAACCAAGCTCCCAAATAAATTTGGATTGATAATTTGTTTGTGCCTAAGATGTTGAGAGTCAATAAAATTAACAATTGGGGGAATTCCATGTGTTTGTAATGTTTTATATTACTTTTGCATCGACTGAGCCCACAAATCTAAGGCCATTCAATTTTTAGACCTAGACACCTAATTAAACTAGGTTGTATAAAATGATTTCACATCCATGACCATAATTAAAGTATGTTAAATATGATTGGGATTTCATGAATGTGAGAATGTACCAATTGGAGTTGGCCACATGTTCCCATACTAATTCTATTAATTTAATTTAATTGTTCAACCCAAATTAAATTTTGTCATAAGAGTCATCTCTCAAATGTCACCCTATGTTAAAATAAAATAAGGACTTTTTAGTCCTAGACATGAATGCGTAAGCTCAATATTATTATCAAACCTAAGAAGCCAAGTATGTCGATCCAAGAGAATCACATAAGGTATCAAAGTATGGTTTAAAACTAAGAGCCTAGTGGGCTATTAAGGATAAAATTTTAGGTTTAATTTCGAGAATGATTAGGGATTTATCATGCAACTACTCTATTGATGCAAGTAGTAAGAAAGCTAAAGTTCAAAAGTTAGTAAGATTTGTAGTGTATCAATAGGGAATACTTGTTAATCATTTTGGTTTCATTAGTTCTACTTCAACCATGAGGAAGAAGAAGAGAGAAAATTGTAGAAGAAGGATAAGACCAGTTCATAGATGAGTTACTAAGCTCTAAGATGGAGGAAAAAGAGCCAAGGTGTTGGGAGTAAAAAGAACTCAACAAAATGGAAAATGAAATACTAAAATCAATTACAAAAGAAATACTCCTCGTTTAGCATTAAATAAGAGATTGAATGTTTCCAAGGAAACTAACAAATTTTATAGTTGGATAGTATTGGAATGATTAAAAAAGGAACATAAAAGTGGGATGGGATCTAATAAATTCTAAGGTAGAAGCCATATAAATAAATTGTCAAGAAAAAATCTATCTCTTAAAGTTCATCATTCTAGATTCTTTCCAAAAAACTATTTTTATTGTCTTCATTGCATAGAATCATGTATACTTATGATAACATTCCGTTGTAAAATCAACTAAACAAAAATTGTTAGCTACAACTCATAAGTCTTTGGAAATGATGAAATGAATTTCCCACCATAAAATTTTCACATGAATCAAGTACAAGAACTCAAGATTCTTAATTTAGTTGTGATTAGGGATTGTAAATAAATATTGCATCCGACATATGGAATTTAGTCTTCATTAGCATTTGCTAGGTATGCAACTAATGCAAAAGAATTCAATTTCTATCTTACCCCTTTTTCCTATAGACACAGAGACATATTGGGTAAACAAAGATCACAAAGTTCATTAGAACCGTAAAATACAATTGTAGTTAGATTAATGAATTCAAAGATAATATTCATTCATCTTTATTACAACCAGAGTTATTAATTAATTCATAGAATATAGGAACACGTGTTACCAATTTATTATTAAAGTGTAGAGTATTTTTCTTGGAGGCCAACCCAAGTATCATGCCTACTTTTCCTCCTATCCCCCATTACATTGAGGTATTCAACTTCATATGGGTGTTGTTGGGGTGTGTGAACATTCAAAGGTTTTTAACCCATTTGATCGGTGTACGACTTCTTCCATCTAAGCAATTTTCTAGCTAATTTCTAGAACCAATCCAAGAAAACCATGAAATCCACCACTTAGCTAATCTACGAAAATTATGACATCCACCACTTGGCCAATCTAGAACTCAATATCACTAGGTTGACCAATTGCCACATGCACAAGCATGCATACATATAGACACACACAAGTCTCTAAACATTTGAGTCACAATTACATTCAACATAGTTTGGGGGCTACAACCACTTCAAAGGGCCCTAGCACATGCCAACAAGGAAATACCTTGATCACAATGTAACACCTTGCTATTCCAAATTAACACTATCCATCTTTAAACTAATATATTAATCATCCTAAGAACACCTTGATAATCAACATAACACTTGTGGCAAGACACACTATTCAACTTGTAATTAAGATAGAAAAAAGCCCATCTTTGCTAGGATGACCATCATTTCGATCTTTGATTCACCAAAATAACCATGATGTTACTTTATGCATGAATGACCATGGAGCTATTCTATTTATAAAATGACAATTATACAACTCCATTGAGGCCTAAAGGATGATAAAAAATTTAGTCCACAGAGTCTTGTCATTGGATCACATGCAACTTATGCTACAATAGATCAAACTAATACACAAGGATCTTAACTTAGACATGAGACCACGGGACTCATAAATTCACACATAAAATGACATATTCACACAACCACCACATTGAAAACTCTAACCTCGACATAGATTGTCACAATTTAATTACATCACAAGTCACACATAATGCATATCCAACTCCCAAATATCTTCACTAGCTTGTTAGCTACAATTACATATCATATGAAAATTACTTTAGAAGTTGAATATATAGGTTTTAAAATACATGTCTACCAAGTAGTTGCGACTACCTCGGACAAAATTCATCTATCGTTAATGCTTTGATGTATGTCCATACCCTGTTCCAAAGCTCCCATTTGGCACAGGCTGGGAAGATGGTGGCAAAGGTTTTAGAGTCTGGTTTTACACCTGCCAATTACATTGGGTTGGAAGTTTCTAAAGCCTTTTCAACAAGCCCATTTTCTTAATATCCTGCAATCAGGGCGTTCCATGAGAACAGTGCGCATTCTGTCAAACAATTCAGGTGCCTTGTCTATGCTTCCACATTTTGCATATCCTACAATCATTGCATTCTATAAACAATTCTGCGAGGCATTCTGTCAAACAGATCATGTGCATTGTCTATGCTTCCACATTTCGCATACATATCTACCAGGGCAGTTGCAGCTACAAGATCTGACAAGATTTCTCCATCGTTTATCCCGTGATGGATGTCCATACTCCGCTCCAAAGCTCCCATTTTCGCACAGGCTGTGAGGTTGCTGACAAAGATTGCGGAATCTGTCGTTACGCCTGCCAATCACATTAGGTTGGAAGTTTCTAAATCCTTTGTAACAAATGCTTCTGTGCATATCCGACAATCATGGTATTAGATGAGACTACATTTCTTTGAGGTATCCTGTCAAACAGTTCACGTACCTTGTCTATGCTTCCACATTCTGCATACATGTCTACCAGAGCATTTCTGACAAAAATCACCCTTCCATTATTGCTTAGATGGACGTCCATACCCTGTTCCAAAGCTCCTATTTTGGCAGAGGCCGGAAGTATGCTGGCAAATGAAGAAAAGGTTAACTTTATGAATATGGAGGACCACCATTGTCACCAGCAATCCAAAGTAGAGAAGAGAGTGATGATCTAAACCTTAGATGCTAATTCTGGAGGTTACTAGAGCTAGGACGAGGCCAAAAGTTTGAGACGCATTTAATTTTTTTAATTGAATTCCCCTTCCAGAAATTAATGTTTACTACAAAATTTTGTTGAAATTGTGAAATTTACAGGGGGTGAAGACCTCATTGTAAGAATAGTTGACTAGAAATAGATGTTGGATGTTAGTTATGCAGAATTCTGTGTTCTGGGTTAGATTGAAGATTCAGAAATGTAAGCTTGCAGAATTTACATTGAATTGTTTTCTCAATATCAAAAATCAAAATAATTGCAAATGTTAGTCTCCATTAAACCATATCATGGCTTTAAATTCTGTTGTAATTTTCCTGAATAGACAATAAGTTCTAGTTGAAGGGGAGGGTAAAAAGTTCATTGAGTTCAGATTTTTTATAAAAAAGTGGTCTATCAGAAGTTTGGGATTTCCAAGAAACCCTATCTTTCTTAGTTGGAAGAAGTATAAGTAATAATCAGTTTTTCAATTTAAATTTATACTTTTTGCTTCGTACTGAGATAAAGTAATAGGTCAAAATAAATGTACATGTCTACTGGAGTTATGGGTTGCCTTATTACACACACAAGATTTTAACTTGGATCACACTCTTTAAGTGCATTCATTTCCATTACAATACAACCCATTAATTTTGTAATCAATTTAAATTTTATAAGAAATTATTAAAAAAAATGTTTTATTCAACCAGTTTTGCAGAGCCAGAGCAAACCTCATCCAGGTTCTGTGCTGGAATTTTATTAGGATTATTTCAAGCTGCTTGATATAGTTCTAAAGCTTTAAAAATTCCGTAGGATTGAGAGTCTTAGAGTTTCATCAAAGCTTGAAGTTTTATAAACTTATGAAAAAGGTTTGAAACTACATATCTACAAAATTTTGTATTATCACATAAATAAAACATGAATAAATGAAATGAAAAAGATAGTTTCAATATCTTATGTTTACTGCAATATTAATGCATCATGTTCACATGTGGTATGCAAAAGATAGTTTCAATATCTAATGTTCAGAGCAATATTAATGTGTCATGTTAACATAGGATATGCAGAGTGTTGCACCAACTCTCAAGGCTCTCTTAGTCTAGGTCCTAAGGCCTCTAACTCTATAATGACAGCCTTATATATCTTTAAAATCTTAATCACATTTGATTCCCAACATGAATGCTTAAATGTTTTTCGAATCATTATCTAATCTAATTCATGATTTTTTAGAATCATTATCTACTAATCTAATTCATGATCATTACTAATCTAATTTATTTGAAGCATTCCATCAAACAATTCATGTGCCTTTCTATACTTCCACATGCTGTACAGGTCTGACAGCATTTTCAACTATACTATTTGAAAAAAATCCCCATTCCATTATGCTTTTGATAGATGTCCGTACCATTTTCCAAAACTACCATTTGGGCATAGGCAGGGAGTATGGTGGAAAAGGTTGTGGAATATGACTTTACACCTAACAATTGCATTTGCTTGAAAGTTTCAAAAGCCTTTTCAACAAATCCAATTTGTGCCATTATTCGAAAGCTCAAGGAGTGGATATGAACTGTTTACACATCCGTAATTACTTCTATTTGAACATCTTATAATGGTTTCTTCTTGTTAATTGTGAGATGTGCCCAATATGAGGTCAATGTTCACTCTATCAAGCATACAATTCTAATAGAAAATGTCAAAACATATCGAATGGTTAATGATGCTTATTTAGGAATTGCCACCTCTCAAGCGATATGTCTATTATTGCAGCAAATTTCTGGATTAGATTGTGTCAGAATTTTTGCATCAACATTTCAAATCACACTTCGTGATTCATTCCTTATGTTCTTTTCTATCCTGATTATGAATCACGGAATGTGATTAGAAACGTTGATGCAAAAATTCTGACACAATCTAATCCAAAAACTTACTGAAATAATTTTCACATGAATTGTGGAAATCTATTATCACTTATATGCTTATTAATTTTTATTCAAATGTGTCCCTATTTGAGCTTTCGAAGTTCAATTTGTCAATCAACGGTTTATAAGCACTGAGAGGGCCTGGTTGACAGTGTGGTAAATGGCAACCGTAGATTGTTTAACCATCAACTTTTCCTACACTATAGTTACTCAATTACACAGTGGTGTAGTAGTTTGATCATGAATTCATAGGGATTTACAAAAAATTCACCAGTTCATGTTCGATTTTGTGGAGTTTACTGTTGGAAATCTGCATCTGATTCTGTGGAGTAAGCTCGGCCATGCGCTCTCATTTAGGGAACTGACGGAGATGAAAATCAGCTTTGCTGAGTTTGCAGCCATCGTTACGTCTCCGTCTACGGATTACATCAAAGGCTCAAGGCTTTGAACTATGGTTTTCTGTCCGTAACAAAGATGGAGATCTGATTTTTTAATAGAAAACCATCAATTTTGCATACACGACAATTACGCTGCGGTGCAGGAGTTTAATCTTGAATTTGCATCTGATTTTGTGGAGTTTACTGTTGGAAAGGTGTAACTTTAACTTCAAATGTAAAGCATGAAATTCGTCTACGCATTGAGCAATATTTACTCTGCCGCTGTCATGTTAGTGTCTGAAATCAGGTTGTTATCTCTCTTAGGATGGGGTATACGCTTCAAAACCCTGCTTTCAAAGCTGATAATTGTAAACATCGAACTTTGATTCACATCAACAAATAGATACGCTTATTGGCATTCCTGGAAGAAAATATGTGCATACTTCTTATTGTGCAAATTAAATATGTTGCCCAAGATCAAGATGGTTGAACTTTACCGCTCCTTATCTTCAATGGAAACCTTGCTATCATTGATGGGCATGCTCCTCTGTTACCACCACCAGGGAAAGCTTGAAGGAATATAAGTATTTCATAAATACAGAACAGGATGTGAATGTTTGTAGCTCAAAAGATGCAAAATATATAAAAATATGGTAGGTGAATTATCAGAAAAATCATGGAATTTTCTACTATTATATGTATATTTTGGTGAATATGACTAGTTAATGTATATCGTATAGGAAAATTTAATGAATATTATATTAATATTTTGCTAATTGGTTAATATAATTTCTTGACAATTTGTGAAGAATGATCCAATTTCCAAAAAAAAAGTGCATAAAAATATCATAACTGCTGCCCCGTTCAACAAAGAAGGAACACTAAGTGAAACAATTTTCCAACTTTGTTATTTTCATATATTTAGCTGATAGGGTACATATAGTGTGAGATTGGAGCCTGAAAAAAGTCTCACGCCTACAAACCACTATTGAATCATCAGAAAACAACTTTCAACTGCCATTTAATGGTAAACCAGTTGTTGTTTAATGGTAAAAGCCCCCAAAATATCAGGTAAAGCCTCCAAAATTTCACTTATCACATAAAAGCCAGATAAATATTGTTTTGACAATTGGGTGGGAGAATTCTATTTCCATTTGCATTGTTTTTTGTTTTAAATTTGTATACAAATATTTCATAATCAAATAATACTTAATTTCTCTAAGGAAAAATTCTAGATTCGTGTAAGTTTATTTCATTCCATTATTTAGCACTTATTATTAATTGTTTAATCCAGCCATATGCAACTAGAATTTGCAGCGCATCTATGCACAAACACATACTCTCTAACATATTAACATACATATAGTTTTCTATTGGCATAATCCTTGAACCTCCTTTAGGTTGAACATTGAAAAATTTGCACCGTTCAATGTTGAACTAGGGGAGAGGGGCCCATAATGGAGTGGGGTCCAATAGGTAGGGGATAAGTGATGAGTCACCGGTGGGCTCCATGGTGGAGCACCTTAATATCTGCAATTACAAAACACTTTTTATCCATAAAGTACAAATTGACAAAATCATGTGATTACATCAACACACCACACTGCTCCCGGTCTCACTTTTTGGGAGTATTTTTGGATACCACCTCAACAAAAAGCATGTTGTTAATGGCATCCTTATTTCATGATGTGGCCCTAAAATGAAATATAAATGCGTGGGTTGCCAAATAAAAGCTATTGGCCTGGTAGGAATTGACTTGGGAATTTCCATATAAAAATCAGAGCCCAAAGTTAGGGTGCTCCACTATAGGCCCTCTCTCCCTATGGATTTTGGGTCATCTTTGGGACTTCCTTGTATGCTTCCACTTGGGTTTGCTTTCCAGCCCAGGATTTTAACACTACTAGTCTAGATTTAAACACCTTAATCTTTGTGGAACATGCCAAGTGGATGAGTGCAGATACCACACACCTACAGCAGGCATATACGTAATCTTGAAGAATTAATTGGGTGGGGAAAAACCACATTCACTAAAGAGGCGGACAATTGGGCTTTCCTACTTGTTCATATGCTATGAAACTCAAAAAATTGGTAGGTTTAAGAAATACAAAACTCAAATCGTACAAATTTGACAACTAAAACTATTGAATGCAAACCTACACTTTTGGTAAAAATCATACCAAAACTCTCTCCCTGAGTATTCCAGCTCTTGGCATACCTATTGCACACCAAGGTGCAATTACTGAGTATTTTATTTCTAATATCATTCTTCTAATTATCTATTACTCTTAAGTAATTTTGTTATAAAGAACATTTATTGCTATATTATTCACCTTATTTTTCAAAATTTGGTGTAAGAGTCAAATTTTGACTTGATTAGAGATGGATTCCTCTTTTAAAATTTTTTGAGGTGTTTCTTTTTATTAGAGTTCTTTTTTGTACTTCTATTACATATTCATAATTTGGAGGATAAATATCATGGCTAGCTCATCCTCTTTAGAGATTGAAAATTTAAATGGATTAGGTTTTAAATTTTAGAAGCTAATGTTGGAGGATATCTTGAAAGAAAGATATCAATGGATTTTTATGAAGGTGAAAGTAAACTAGAAAATATTTTCTATTAAGATTGGACAAAACTTGAAAAAGATTATTGTGGAACTATACATTATGTTTGTCATATTCCACTAAAAAATCTACTATATATGATTTATGGAAAAGAATATGATAAATTTACAAACTAATAATCTTTTTAATAAGTTATTTTATATATATATATATATATAATCAAAAAATTAAAGATGGAGAATCAATTATAAAATTACTAAATGCATTCAATCTAATCTTGTCAATTATAGTTGATAGATATGAAGATAAAGGAATAATATAAATTTATTTTACTACTATGTTCATTGGCTAATTCTTGGGGTGATATGATTCTTGCATAAATTTTTTCTATGATAGATCCTAGGATTGATGCTCTCATTCTAGCCTTATTGTAGAGGAAATAAGGAAAAATATATAGAGGATGGGGTTCTAAGGATGCATTTCTTATATGGGGTACATCTAAAGAGAAGGGAAACTTGACACGTGGAAATGTGGTAAGGATAAGTCTAAGGATATATCCAAGTCCAAGGGTAGACTTAAGACACTTGGTAGGAGTTGATTGAAATGTTGAATAATGAAGAATAAGGAAATCTCAAAAAGGAATACCAAACTACTTGAAAAAAGAAACTTGAAGTGTCTTATACTAATAAATCCTTTACTGAAGAAGCTAGTATTTTTTTCATAATTTCAGCTAACATGAATTTTTATTACTCTTGTATTATAGATTTAGGTGCATCTTGTTGACCATGGATTTGAGAACCCTTACCAATAGGTAGATAAAGTTACAAGATCACTCTACCTCTCCTGAAAAGCAATTGATATAAATTGGAAGAAATTAGACTAATCCAAGGTCTATATCACCATCTCATGGAAATATAAGAAAACTCAATGATCTTGATGCAAGAGCATCTGGGTGCATGGACAATCCTGTACATCAAAAAAAATTAAGTTTTGTTATTTTGATTTTTGTTTTGGTTTGTGGTGTCATCTTGCATGTGAGAAATCTAATTATTTAAAAAATCCTCAAATGCAAAATCTTTTGTGTGGATTTGAATTTAATTCTAATTCAAAATGAAAGTGCTAGGAGGTGAGAATTAATGAAATCCTAGTAGTTACAAAATCCCACACCCAGGCATGAGGGAGCTATTATTGGGTGATGTAACTCCATGATACATTTCAAAAAAATGCATTGAAATAATGATAAAAGTTGTAGGTGCCAGAAAAAAGAGGTAGTGGAGTGGGATTTTGGAGAAGAAAAAGAGGGAAAATGAATTCATTTTTGCAAGAAAAATTGAATGAGGGAGGTTACCCATTCCCAAGAAGGAATAATGAGCAATCATGATGTTTGACTGGAATTCTGGGGAGAGGGAGATTATTTGGGTCGTAATTATGAGACCCGGTCTCATTAAATGGGGCATAACTTTCTCATATCATAACAAAATCAAAAAATTCAAAATGTCTCAAAAAGATGGGAAGGAGAGGCATAAAACCCAAAAATGGTTTTAAAATATTCGTATAGATGAGGGAGAAGTGATGGGTTTTTAAAGCTCTACAACAGAGAAACAAGAAAAAGAAAGCCAGAAAGTGTTGAAGATGGTTTTGGGAGCCCCAATTTCCATGTCCAGAAGTTTAGAAAGAGTTTATTGATGGTGCATGTAGGATTCTTTTTTGTTGTGATTGATTTGATTTTAGCTTGTCTTAATTTTGTATAGCACAATAAATATTTTGTAATGAAGTTTTCAAGTTTGCAATGAAGATTTGATTTGCACATTGAAGTTGATAATGAAAAAAAAATTATAATTTGAATCATTCCTTCAAGTTGTCATTTGCAAGTCCTTGTTGGTTGTTGTATAGGGATGCATTTGGTTTCATGGCTACTTGGATGGGTTGTTTGACAAAACCCCTCATCCTCATACTACATCAAATGGTATTAGAGCAGGTTGATTGGTTGGAAAGTATTGCAGTAGTTGATTGGTAGGAAGAGTTGAAATAAGTTTGTGGATGTCATCCTCCAGTAGAGGTTAAGGCTAGGTATAAGGAGCACGAGAGAGAGGTGTGTCTTCTAGAAACCATCTATTGGGTAGAGGATAAGCAAGAGTGACTTTGTTGCAGGGAGGACCTATGACTGCAGAGGCTTGATACCCTGAAGAAGAGATATTGTTGCAAGGAGTACTTTTAACTATAGAGGGACTTGTGAGTCTCTAAAGATGTCTTTGAAGAAGAGGACAAGATGGGTGATGAGAAATCATGTGAGTATTTTACCTATGGAAGAGTGGAAAGAAAAGATTTTTACAAAATGGGATATTGAAGAATTAAATAAGATTGACGCTAGAGTGGAAGCCTTGGAAAGATATTACTTTCTTGATAAATTCATGATTGTAGAAAATGAACACAAGGAAATAGGGATGGGGTTTATACATCTTTTAGTAGATGGACACACACAAAGGGGGACAAGCCTATTTCACTCTAGTTCATTCAAGGAAACCCTATAGATCTCAATCTAATAGTTCAAAATTGAGAGAATGGGGTTGCTATAAGGTCTCCTTAGGTGATTAAATACAAAAGGGGGTTCACTACTAAGAAAATGCTTAGAAAGAGGGAAATACAAAAGATATGTGCAAACCTAGCTAGATGTAACCTAGGAAATCAAACTCGTAATCGATAATGGTAGAGAATGAATAGAGGTGCACCCTAAATTTAGAGATGCTTAGGAAACAAAGTACGATCCTAAAATTATGAATTTTGGAAGCCTACTTTGGGACTCATATGCTAGTTAGGGTGATTTAGTCCCAATTTAGGGTTTTGGGCTGGGTGGGTCTGCCTTTAAGTAAAAGCAGGATCTGAAAAATGTCTAAAGTGGTATACTAGGGACTTCAGTATGTGGTTGATGCGAAACTCGATATCCCTCTAGTGATCTTCTCTTGCTTCTACTTAGATCTCTTTAAATCTGAAACACTAAATTATGTTATGTAGATGACTTTTCGTGATCTTGCAATGTAGATGACAACTTTGACAACTTTGAAAATTTTTCTCCAATCTTGTTCTTCAATGGACCTTCAACCTAAATCTATAAATCACACATCAGAGAGAGGGAAAAATGTTGTTTTGTTGTTGAGTACCTGGATTAAACGTTTGCCTTGAATTGAACTCTGTTTTGCAGTAATCAAACCTTGGAAATGAAATCAAATAATAGAATGAAGGGGTATGTCTTGCAGTATCATCATGGAAAATAGGCCCCTTAGGTAAAAGCGAAAAATTTAGAAAAATCGAGTTAGGCAACTTGGCTGGCTAAAAATTGAATAAGTTATCCTATATTATTTCAAAAAGAAATATATGTAAGAATAGAATACTTAGAAAATTGAATTTAGTTTCTAAATTCACCCAGGTTTATTTTTTAAAAATCTATTTGAAATTTGAAATTTCAATGCGATGGCGTGCCTTAAATTTCAAGGAAAAATAGAAGTAAAATTCAATAAATACGACCACTAACCACAATGGAAATGATAATATTTTTTTATAATATTTAAGATATAAGTAGAGGGACTCATGTCAGATGCTTTGATGCATATTTTTTTGTAATTTTTCCAAGTAAATGAGTGTAATTATGATTTTTATTACAACTTTTAAAAATATAAAAAATGCATTATGTCAACCACCTTATAGCAGGTGAAAACTTCCACTGAGAATTTACTTTTTTAATCCTATAGTATGTAGCGTATTTGAAGATTCAAAACTATGATCTTGTTTGAAAGCTATATATAGATGTTTTTAAATCAACTATCATTGATAGGACTTTAAAATCATAATTCAAATAGAAAATATGAATAACTTAATTATTTATTAAATTCAAAGTAAAGCATAATTTATATTGAATTTGGAAGCTAAGAATCTCCTTTAAAAACCCTTTTTGTTTCATCAATTTTGAGTAAAAAAAAAAATCGTCAACAACATACCCTACACATACCCATCATATCGCCACTTTTTGACCCATCATGATCCTGCACATACCCAAAGGAATGGTGAATGAACAAATAAGCTATGTTGCAACTCACCAAATCCTTGAAATAAAGGTTTCAATCTTGTATGAAATGGCTAGCATGAATGTAGATCTTGACTCTTGATTGAATGTTATGAATCTTGACTTGAATGCTTGCTTGAATCATAAAACCCTACATCACAAATGTTAGCTCCAAAACAAACATGATGCATGATGACTTTGACACGATGCTTGAGTCTTGAATGTAGTTCCAAAATGCTTGATAATCAACTCTTGAATGCTCTTGAATTCTCTCTTGATCATAAATTTTCTATATTGTTTGAATACTTGAAAGCTCAGATCTTGTTAGGATTTCTTAGGAGAAATTATGTGAAATAACCTTGTATTTATACTTGTTTATAAAAATTTCCTAACATTACAACACTACAAGCCAACATCAGATCTAGGAGAATAAAATCCCGCTAAAGAATTGAATTAAATAGGTCTGAGCTAAAGCGAGACTCATATGCGAATTGGGTGTGTGAGTCCCAGTAGCCTAGGCTTGGGACACAAATTTCAAGAAATGTTAAGTTATATGCCAAATTCAGGTTCAAGCCCCAAAACTTAGGTGGGACCCATATTCCCAAGGTGGCATATGAGTCCCAGATTACTAAATCTAGAACAAACACAACCCAAAATCATTAATTATGATTGGTCATTAGTTAAGTGTCAGGATTATCCTTAGAGAAATGCATTAAATAGGGCTTGTGGATGCAAAATAGGACTAGATAAGGCATAAAGAAGCGCAATTTTAGCGAGGGACCAAAAAAGTGTGAAAATTATTTAAAGGGATAATTTTTTCTACACTACATTTAGACACCACTTTAGTGAGAGGAGGAACTTGCTTCAAATGCACACTAAAGCAAAAAAACTTGCATCAAGAGGGGTCCAAGTGTACCGATGCTAGCGAGATAGGATGACAATGATCAAGAGGGTTGTGCAAGCCCCTAGGATCAAGATCCTATGGCAAACCAACATAGACACAAAGGAACATACATGTAAATAATGTAAGGATAAAAAACAAGACACAAGCATACATTTTCAAAGACATAAAGAATAAATAAAAATAGAAAGACAGGTGGATCAAGCCTCGATCGTTTGTCCATGAATCAAATAGAATGAAGGAATGATGAATGAACAAATATTCTATGTTGCAACTCACCAAATCCTAGAAACAAAGGCTACAATCTTGTATGAAATGGGTAGCATGAATGTATATCTTGACTCTTGATTGAATGTTATGAATCTTGACTTAAATGCTTGCTTGAATCATAAAACCCTACATCACAAATGTTAGCTCAAAAACAAACATGATGTGTGATGACTTTGACATGATGCTTGAATCTTGAATGTAGTTCCAAAATGCTTGATAATCAACTCTTGAATGCTCTTGTCAACTCTCTTGATCATAAATTTTCTATATTGCTTGAATTCTTGAAGGCTCAGATCTTGTTAGGATTTCTTAGGAGAAATTATGTGAAATATCCTTGTATTTATACTTGTTTATGCCAAATTTCCCAAAATTACAACACTACAAGCTGACATCAGAACTAGGAGAATAAAATCCTGCCAAGAATTGAAATCAAAATAGGTCTGAGCTAAAGCGGGACTCATACACCAGTTAGGGCATATGAGTCCTAGTAGCCTAGGCTTGGGACAAAAATTTCAAGAAATGTTAAGTTCTATGCCAAATTCAAGTTCAGGCCCCAAAACTTAGGTGTGACCCATATGCCCAAGGTGGCGTATGAGTCCCAAATCACTAAATTTGGAACACACACAACCCAAAATCATGAATTATTATTGATCATTAGTTAAGTGTCAATATTATCCTCAGAGAAATGCATTAAATAGGGCTTGTGGATGCAAAATAGGACCAAATAAGGCATAAAGAAGCCCAATTTTAGCAGGGAGGGCCTAAAAAAGTGTGAAAATGCAAAGGGATACATTTTTCTAAAGTATAGAAAAGAAGACTGAAATTGTAGTAGTAGAAGTGGCAACAGATAAGAAGGTTGAAGAGGAATATGTGGGCATGAAGGAGTCCCATTATTTTTCTAAAAAATATGTATTTGCAAGTCAGTTTTTGTATGTAGGTGAAGAGAAGAAGAGGGAAAATAAAGATTTGACAAAGAGGATAGTGAAAAGAAGAAAGAGAAAATGAAAAGTTGTAGCCCTATGATGAAAGTGGCATGGAAAGAAGAACATATGGGATCAGCCCACATGATTGTAATTAAAGAAAAGAAAGAAAAGAAGATAATCATAAAGAAGGAATGGAGAAAGAAAGAGGAGAAAAAGAAAATAGAGGATTTGTTTGAAGGAGCGGTAATAGAGGAAATGAAGGTGGGAAGAGATGAATTCCCTATTTTATGTCCTAACATTGTTTTGGATGTAGGTGAAGAAAAGGATAGAGTGGATTGTCATATATATGTCACTGAAAAGGAAGGGATCCTCATGCAAGAGGATAATAAAGAAGAGAAGAATGATTTCATGGCTGAGAAGGAGGTATTGTTTAAAGATATTGATGATGCTTTGTGTGAAGAAAAGATAAAGGAATATGTTGAAGTAAGTGATTGCGAAGTTGGGGCAACAATTTTTCCTTTGAAAGACATAAATATGTTGAAGAAAATGACACATTTGAGTAAAATGGAGGAGGTAGAAGAAGAGAATAACAAGATTGCAGTAGACAGTCGAGAAGAAAAAGTTGGGACAACAGTAGAGAGGCAAGAAAACACACAAGTAAAAGGTTATTTTTGTGATATTTGTGAAAATGAGTTTGATGTGATATTTGTGAAATTGTGGATATGGAAATGAGTGTAAGGAATAGTATTGTCATTAAAGAAGAAGGTGAAGTTATAGAGATAGAGAATAGTCAAGCTGCAACGAAGTTTGTTCTTCATGAGGATGTGGAGACAATTCAGAATTTGGGATATAAATGTGAAGAAGAGTACATAGAAAATGTATCAAGTAAAGAGGGTGAAGGGGCAACGGAGAATAATGAAGAATATGGAATACTAATGCAAGCTACAATAGTTGAAAAGGGATGGTTAGCATTGACAAGAAGTGGAATGAAAGCTACAATAGAAAATGAAGAGGTAAAAATTGAGTTTTGTGAATTCTAAGTTGTTGATGTTGATTTACATACAAATGATTTAGTTAAAGTGGAAATATATGAGGAGCTTGAAAATGATGTTATAGTAGTAGATAAAGAGGAGATTAGTGAGGTGATTGATAATTTTTCTACATATATTAATGATGGTGTCGAAGCCAATTCCTATTTAAGAAAAATCAGAGAAGGATATGGGGAAGGAGGATTGATTAGGTGCAGCAAAAATAAGTTACAAGTTAAGTTGCAACAAGATCTTATTCATTTTGTTGGCCTATAGGAAGAAGAGGGAGGAGAGATAGGTGAGAATGATGTACAAAATCAATTTATTTGTTTTTTTGAATTTGTTATAGTCAATTCACTTTCAAATGATGAAGATGCTAAGATAGAATGGGAGGATGACTTGTGGTATAGTGAGGTAAATTTCAACAGAGGGAAAAAGAGAGGAAGGATGAAAGAAGGGATATACATGAAGGTTTAGGGAAGGGTGAAGAAGAAATTTCAGAAAGCTAAACAATAATCAATAGTGGTTTGCAATTTTTGGCCAAACTGGACACTGAAATAATTTTGTTTAACTAAATTTTGATAAACCTGTAGAATCTAAACAATAATTTAGATTCTACACGTTAATCTAATTTCAATGTCCATTTTGGCCAAAAATTGTAAACCATAATTTTTTTAACTAAACCTTCACTTTCAGGCACCTATAGCAGCTAAACCATGAGGAATTTGAAGATGATGCAAACTAGAGTTTTGTTACATTTTGTCTGTATATTCCAAATATATTTTTTTCAAAGATTTTGGAATCAGTTTGCACTTCTTTTTCCATCTCCCTCGAAAACTAGTTTTTTTAGAAAACAACATTTTTAAAAAGTGACGTGCTCACTATATAATGCATAACTTTT